>ML794465.1:278094-292365 GCA_009831015.1 Picea engelmannii | reverse complement strand
CTTCAAAAGGAGTCATGCGTGTAGCTGTATGGTATGAAGTGTTGTACCACCATTCAACTAGGGGTAACCATTGAGCCCACTGATTTTTCTTTTCCGAGGCAAAACACCTCAAATATGTTTCCAAACACTTGTTGACAACTTTCATTTGGCCATTAGTCTGGGGATGATAAGATGTACTAAGATGCGATTCGGTGCCTTGTATCTTGAACAGTTCTTGCCAAAAATTGCTTGTGAAAGTTGGGTCGCGATAAAAAACAATAGAGTGCAGCATGCCATGAAGCTTGAAGACTTGATCCATGAAGATTTGAGCCACCATGGATGCTGTAAACGGGTGTTGAAGGGCGCATAAATGAGCATACTTGGAAAGGTGATCAACAACCACCATGATGACGGATTTATTTCTTGATTTGGGTAAGCTGGTAATAGAATCCATAGAGATATCCTTCCAAATAGCAGGTGGAATCGGGAGTGGTTGTAGTGTGCCCGATGATTTGATTGTTTCTCCCTTGTTGCCTTGACACACGTCACATTCAACTACAAAATTAAGAATGTCCTGTTTCATACCATTCTAGAAAAAGGAACGTTTGACCCTGTCATAGGTTTTGGTGAACCTGGAGTGCCTTGTTGTGGGTGTAGCATGAAGCTCAGAAAGTACTGTGGATTTAAGCTTTGATTGTTTACTTAAATACAAACGACCTTTGTATCAAAGTTTCTCATGGAGCCAAGAGTACCCTGGGGAAGCTGGAGCATTGGACTACAATTGTTGGATCAACTGCAAAATTTTGGGATCTTGTAGCCATTCCTGGCGAACGACTTGGAGACAATCTGGTAAAATGAATGAAAGAGAAAAAAGGGATCCTTCATCTTCATATTTTTCGGAAAGTGCATCCGCAACCACATTGTCTTTGCCTTTCTTATAAATGATCTCATAATCATATCCAAAGAGTTTAGTCACCCATTTTTGTTGTTCTGGGGAGGAAATGCATTGTTCCAAAAAATACTTGAGGCTTTGATGGTCTATCTTAATTTGGAACCATTGCCCCAATAGATGAGGACGCCACAGATCCAAGACATGCAGAATAGCCAACATTTCCTTTTCATAGATGGATTTGCCCATATTTCTTTCAGATAGTTGCTTGCTGGTAAAGGCCAAAGGTCGACCCTCTTGCATAAGGACCGCACCAATTCCTTTTCCTGAGGCATCACATTCCAGCACAAAGGTCTTTGTGAAATTGGGAAGGGCGAGGACTGGAGTGGTGCACATGGCCATCTTCAAGGTTTGAAAATCTTGAGCAGTGGCTGGAGTCCAAGTGAAAGAGTTCTTTTTGAGGAGAGCAGTGAGAGGTGCTGCAATCTTCCCATAATTCTTAACAAACTTGCGATAATACCCTGTTAAGCCTAGAAATCCACGCAAGTTCTTAAGAGTCTTTGGGTGAGGCCAGTCTTGCATAGATTTAATATTTTTAGGATCCACCCTGACACCATCTTTGCCAACCATATGATCCAAGTATTCTACTTCTGAGGTGCCAAAAGAACCTTTAGACTGTTTCAGGAAAAGTTGGTGCTGAGAGAGTAGATGGAGAACTCGATCCACATGAGAAAGATGGTATGTCCAGGTTTTGCTATAGATGAGGATATCATCAAAGAAAACTAATACAAAATGGTGGAGAAAAGGACGAAAGACATGATTCATGAGGCTTTGGAAGGTGGAAGGGGCATTACACAAGCCAAAAGGCATGACCAAAAACTCATAGTGGCCCTCATGAGTTCTAAAGGAAGTCTTGGGAATATCTTCCTCTTTCATACATATCTGGTGGTGGCCTGAATGAAGATCCAGTTTAGTGAAGAATTAGGCGCCACTCAATTCATCCAAGAGGTCATCAATGACAGGAATGGGGAATTTGTCTTTGATGGTAAGTTTGTTTAGGGCACGAAAGTCAGGACACATTCACCAAGAACCTTCTTTCTTCAGAACCATGGCCACCGGAGATGAGTAGGGGCTCATACTAGGGCAGATAATGCCTACATTAAGGAGTTCTTGGACCATTTTCTCAATTTCATTTTTTTGGGAAAAGGGGTGATCGTACGGACGAATATTGGGAGGAAGGCTTCTGAGTACAAGGGAAATGGAATGATCATGAACACCACGAGAAGGAGGGAGGCCTTGGGGAGTGGAAAAGACTAATTGATGTTTATAAAGGATGGCTTGGAGGTCTTGCGGTATCGAGGGTGTCTCTGTTGCTTTTATGGCATGGAGTTGGGTGATAACACCAGAATGAACCTTTTTGAGTAGCTTTTCCATGTGATGGGAACTAATGATCTCAGGTGAACCAACGGTGATGCCTTGGAACTTATATTGGTGGCCCTCCTAGTCAAATTGCATGGTTAAGTCTTTAAAATCCATGAGAATGGGACCTAAAGTCCTTAGCCAGTCTGCACCCAACACAATGCCACACCCTCCCATGTAGATAGCAAACATATAGGATTTTAGGTGGTATTCACCAATTTGGAGACACACATTTTCACAATGCCCTCCACATTTCATGGAATCACCATTGTCAATCATGATTAGGAAATTATTGACGACATGGATGTAGCAATGAGTTTCTTGGGCAATGTGGTGATGAATAAAATTATGGGTGCTGCCACTATCAACCAAAATGATGACCTTCCGATGCTTGATGTAACTGATTAGATTGAGGGTTTGGGGAGCAGAGAAGCCAATGAGAGCATTGAGGGAAATGACCGGTTCTACTTCAGGAGGGTTTGAGGGAGGGGTTATGTCAGTGGATTCATGTGACTCATACATAGAGGGATTTTCTTCATCTTCTTTCAAAATCTCCTCGGAGATGGCCATAAAAATATTTTGTTCTTTACACTTGTGGCCCAAGAAATATTTTTCATCACAGTTATAACAAAGGCCTTTGAGTTGGCGTTAAGCCATTTCAGCCCTGGTCAATTTTTGGATCTTTAGTGGAGCAGAGGGAGTAGTGGGATTTACTGGTTTAGGGTGAGGGATAAAGGAGGGTTTGTGGTTTTGAGAAGATACAACCTGTTGTGCTTCTTTATCTCTTTTGGTAGCCTCCACCCAACTCTTAGGTCGATCCATGAGGACATGGACCCGAATTTCATCCTTGAGGCCATTGATAAAACACTCTCGAAAAAAGGCATCAGACATGCCCTCTGTTCTAAAAGCTAGGCGCTCAAAGGAAGCTATAAAGTATTCCATTATTCCTAATAGTTTCATCTTTTTCAAATGACCCAAATGGTTGGTGTCAGTGTCAAAGCATTCATAAATCTCTGCCACAAATTGTGTCCAAGCAATATACCCTTGATGAGAATTTTTTCTCCATTGCCACCATTGCCAACGTTCTTGATCTAGATGGAGAACACCATACTAGAGTTTGGCCAAGTCATCTGTAATGTTGTATAAAGAGAAGTAATGTTCCATTTGGGTTACCTAACCAGTGGGGTCCGAGCCATCAAATTTGGTCACATCCACCCGCGGAAGGCGTAGGTCACATTGAAAGTGACGGGTTTGCACAGTATGGGAATGAGAGGAATGGTCACCTTCAGTATGTGGGGGTGAGGAAGAGGAAGGGTTATCTGTAGGAATATGTAGTTTGGTGCAAAGTGCCGAAAAGACTCATTCAAGCTGGGTGGTGAGGTCTTGTTTGATTTCTCCCATTGAGGACTACATGGTTGTATTGTTGGCGGCAACATTAGCACTAAGTTGTTTCACTTTTTGTTGGGTCACAATGAGACCAGATTGCAAGGTGTTGAAGCAATCTTCCAAGTCTTGGCTACGAGTATGGGCCATGAGGATGGGGGAACTGAAAAGGGGCGGGCGAGGTAAAATAATTTTGCTGAAAAAATGATATGGATGAATGTGATAAGGGTGAAGAGATGAATCCAATGGAATAGGTCTCAAAATAATGGTGGAAAAATTTCTAGACTTTAAAAAAAAAAAAAAAAATCGGAGTTATACTCCAGTTTGATGAATACTACAGAGAGGAAATGCCCAAATTCTTAACCAGAAAGAAATGTGTATTTACTTGGCAACCCGAACACAGTTGTGCGACAATAGATCTTGTTTGTTTTAATTTGTTTATGTTTTTGTCCCCAAGGGTTAGGTATTCAAGGGTTCTACAGACAAGGGTTTGCCCTGTGCTATAGCTCTCTGATATACGCGCGGGGTCCAACAATAGTACTCGGCCCAATACCTCAGGGAACTAACTAAGGAGGATAGATTGTACCCTTAGACGTACTACCTGACTACCCAGGTACTAGAGAGTATCTTCCCGAGTGTTGTTCTCGGTGACACTATAGCAGTCAAGCGGCTGATCGGTTTATCTAAAGAGGGCTTCAGGTAATCTAGGCCGATCCGTACACATGTGTTGTCTGATGCGTTACCACTCGAAGGGGTACCAACAGGGGCTACAAGGGTGGCCAACAGATGTGTGCTTAAGTACCACTTGTATTTCCTGCGTGTATGAATCCCTCAACCGCGGGTTTATGCACGTAATGACAGATCTCTGTGGCTTAAAGATGCCGGAATACGTCTCTACCCTGAAAAAATTTAACCCACACTTTCTGCCAAGGAAAGTGCTCTGATACCACTTGTAATATACCAGATATAAAATGTATGCAGAACAGAAATAAAATGCTAGTAATGGAAGAATAAAAGCTATATAACCAGAACATTCACCACAATAACATAGAAATGATATAAGAATAACAACATAAATAACACTTTGAATTTGAAAGCAATGTTCATGGGCCTCTTTGAGGGGGAAACCTCCAGTTGAGCAGAGCTCTATTACAATAATATCCAAGCTAGGGTTCTCATACCCTCGACTCATATTTATACTAAAAAGAAGCATCTAGAGGAAGATCCTTCTAGAAGTGGAAGCTTCTATTAGGTCTTCTTACATCTTCCTTATTCTATTTTATTGAAAGGCCTTATTAATATTGACCTTTATTACATCCTAATATATTGTTCTACCTATGTGTGGGTTAGGACCCTAACATCATAGAGGAAACTTGCATAAAGAAGAGGAGAATCATGGTCGTTTGTTGAATATTTGGGAATGATTTAGATCCTGATATATAGATTAAATCTAGACCGTCATATCGACTACTAAGATTCATGGACCGTAAATTGTGGAAATGACGTACGCATGGTCAACCCGACATTGACCACTTTGGATAATATCGACCGAAGGAAATTTGCATGAAGGAATTTTAACCGAAGCCGAAGTTCCGAAGTAAAAGTAAGCTGTCAAATCTAAGGAGCACTTCAAGATCAGTGATAGTCTTCATATCAAGGTTTCCTAGCAGAAGTCAACTCTGACGCTGACCACTTCGATGAAAAGAAACCAAGAATAGGTAAGATTACCCAAAGGCTGAAGCCCTGAAGTCACGTCAACCTTTGATCTGGAGTAAAATATGGGAACCATCAGATCACAAGGAGACAGTCAACTCCAACGCTAACCACTATGGTGAAAAGAAGCCAAGAACATATGAATTCACCTCAAGGTCGGAGCCCCAAAGTCCCAAAGTGAATGAGGGCCATCAGATCTGGGAAATGTATAGTGACCGTTGGATGAGGTTAGGCGGGTCCAATGGTGGTCAAATTTGGTACCGACCATTTCGATGAAAAATGGTTCAGAACATATGGATTCACCCAAAGGTCGGAGCCCCAAAGTCTCGAAGTGAATGAGGGCCATCAGATATGGGCAATGCATAAAATGTCACTTATTTTTATGGTCACTTATTGTTATAAAAGGTACCATTTGTACACAAAATAGACACATGGGAATGATTGTTTAATAAAATATCCCCCTTTGGGGGATTTAGAGCATATATCTCCTTATGTCATTGTTTTGCAAAACAATGGTCTATGTTATGTGTGTATTATTCTGCTGCAGATTTGATTCTATCATTTTTTATATCAGAGTGTGGTGAAGAGCGTGAAAGGAAATAACCTATGGAATCATATGAGAAGAGAAAGAGCCAAGTTCAATAATCGCTTGAATGGAGAGAACCCACGTTATATGGTTGTATAGAAGAGTTGTGTTTCTAATCTCATGGAGATCCATTATCCACCACCCAAATCTGAAAGGAACAACCTCAGGAGTAAAATTAAATATGTACCCACAGAGAATTCCACCTTGCTAGATTCGCGCAACCAAGTCTTGTAGTAGATTTCCTTCCCAAGAATGACAATCCACAATCACTGATTCCCTTTTCAAGCTAGAAAACCCAAGTCTCTTCTAGGAAAATGACATTGAAATTAACAGAGTCAAAGTATAGAGGCCAAATTGTAGGGAAGAGTTCCCTCCTTTCCACAAAAATCTCAATATTGACTGACAAATTTCCAAGTAGGTGAGCCAAATTTCCACCAATCCATCAGAATTTGTGAATATACCAAAGATTTACCCAACACTAACCAGGCTGTGATAACCCAATATAGAATTTTGACAACAAGAAAAATTGATGAAAAGGAGCTTCCGGAGTGACGAACTAACCTATACCTTTTCCTCGCAAAAGATGGAGGAGAAGTTCCAAAGATGAAAAACTAGAAATAAGAGTCTCCACCTACCCTAGGATGGGGGATGAGCCATGAACTAGCTAGATAGATGACATAATCCATTATCCTACCACAAAGCCACATATCCAATGCATAGTATTCATTAGTCAAAGTGGAGAGTGAATGATGCATGCATCGAGGGAGAGGGTGTCTTCTTGTCCTTGTTACATGTGCCCAATGTACCAAACCTCATTCCATTTGGACACATGATGTCTAATGTACATTAGGGAATGGGACATTCATGCCTTTGGTTATTAATGTAAAGTCCCCCCCCCACTTTTCCTAGAGGCCATGTTGGATTTTTGATTCGCCATCCTGTTCTGTCCTCTTGAAGTATACAAAACCATACAAATGTCTCAAAATTTTTGTTGATGTGCTAGGATTGTGCTAGAATGGAGGCTAGGTGAGTATTTGATGGGGATATTTTTTAAATTATATACTTTATGATTAAAATGGATTCTCCCAAGTTTGTTAGTTTAGTGATATGCTGCGAGGTGACTAACTTAAGCCCTTGGGGCATATGCTTCTTACTTGTTGTTATTTTTTTCCCTAAGACTCCATTCAAATGTGAGAACAATTGTCCCCCTAGGGATATAGATAACCCCTCCCACACCTTCCACCCCAGGATTCCCTTTTGAGGCTCCATAAAAAAAGTGAAGGAATAATTCCTACTTACTCTTCCGAATCTCAAAATTCTGAGGGGTCATATGAAGTTGCTAGTTTGGTATGTGATGAGTAATTGTTATCCCCCTTACAATAGTATCTAGGTTGAATTTCCTCCACCATTATTCCCCATAATATTCTAGTTTCATAACTGCATTTGACATTCCTTTGACACTGAAATGTTCATCTAACAACGTTTTGGATCGCATGGCTACTTTCTTAGGGGTTTGTTGAAGATGTTAAAAAATAACTTTATTCTAGACCAACCATACCTTCCAATAGACATATTTTGGAAGTTCCAACGAGAGGTGCTTGAATTTGGGTTTCCCTTTTAAGGTGTCTTGGTAATATATTCCCCATTTATCAAAGAAACTTTGTCAATTTTATGGAATTATGAGACGATGGGCTAAGGAACCCCTTGCATAAGTCCAAACATGTATGGTGTATTTGTAGTCCAGGAATATATTTTGCATTGATTCTTCACCCCTTTTACATAGATCACACCAAGAGGGTGCATGAATTCCTCTTCTATGAAGGATTTCAGTTGTTAGAATTTTCCCACGTGCAAGAATCTAGCAAAACATATTTATCTTTGGGATCTTTTTTTCATTCAATATATTCCCCCATAGAGAATATTTCTATAATGTCAAATCTTGAACCAATTGATGAATATATCCATGTTTGAATATGTAATTGGAGGGTCCCCATCCCCTTCGGTCAGATTATTGTGAGTGATGAGGTGCACAATCGCTCAACTATTTATCAAGAATATGAACATGAAGATGAAGACAAGCTTAATGGTAACCAAAATGCCACGTTGACCAAGATCTAGAAGGTGTCCAAGAGGAGATGTCATGAAGAGTAAATTTATTCTTCTCAATCATCCTTTGTTGAAGAGGGAGAAGATCCACATTGGAGGATAGAGGAGGCTTCCCCATTATACCATTTGTACACATAATAATAATTTTTCCATTTCCAGGAACCCAGGTAAGATTGGGTAGCAAGATAGGTTGAGAAGCCTTCTTGGGAAGCCAATGTTTGACAACACATGTATTCTAATAGAGGAAAAAAACCTCCAGTAACCACTCACACAACTAGATCAAAGATCAACACACCGATGTTTTTACGTGGTAAAACCCCTATGGGGAAACATCCATGGCCCTAGCCAACGTGGTCACTTGGAGAAACTTATTAATGCAAAAACAATATTACATAGATATTTACAAGAGATTTTATCGCAATGGATCATTAATAAATGACCCTCCATGCTCTTTAAATAGAGATCATGGAAAAATCAGGTGTTAAGTCGTGGATCAATGTAGTCATTAAGATCGAGGAGAATATGATTTGTTGGATCACTCTATGTCAGGAACATATCATGATCGTCGAATTTTCTAACTATAAATGCATACTAAAGAAATACACTAAGAAACACACTTTAGCCTAATGACACATTATAACAAGTTGATCTTAACTAACTCCTAAGTGTCTAAATATCCTAACATCCCCCCTTAAGAACAACTTGGGATAGGATTGACAAATTTACAAAGGAGACAAAATAGGAGAAGGAAGGATGAATTAGATCCTATCCCCCTTAATGACAACTTCTTGAACTCCTAACATAGTTCAAAGTTTGGAAAATTTCACTCATGTAAGAGACTTTGTGAAAATGTCTGCAACTTGATATTTTGTAGGAAAAAATAACACTTCAATAACTTGATCATGAATGAGTTTTATGATGAAGTGCATGTGTAGATCAATGTGTTTTCTACACTGGTGTTGAGATATATCTTTGTTAATCTTGATGAAACTTTGATTGTCACACCAAAGGGTGGTCGTATGCTACTACTGGAAGCCAAACTCTGAAAGCATTTGTCGAAGCTACAAGGATTTTTGACTTGCAATAACCATTGCTCTTTACTATGCTTTTGCTAAAGAAATATGAGTAGCCTATTGTTTCTTAAGGTCCAAGTGACAGGTCTTGAACGAAGGCTGAAAACATAAACTACAATAGAATTTCGATCATCAGGGTTGTCGACCCAATTTAAATCAGTGAAACCAAACGACAAAGGAGTCCCCCTAAATTTTTATGTATCTTGAATTGAACTGTACCCCGAAAAAATCAAAGTATCATTTTGGTTTTTTTCCAATGAATTTCATGGGGTGTTTTCATATATTGGGAAACAAGACCAATATAAAAGTAAATATTAGGATGAGTATGATTCAAATATAAGAGGCTACCAACTAAATGAGGGTATAAGGTGGCATCAACTTCGGGAGAAGTACAAGTGGCAGCAAGTTTGACTCCAAACAGGAAGGGAGAAGGGGATGGTTTAGAATCATCCATGTGAAAGCGACAAAGAAGGTCATAAGCATACTTAGACTGGGAAACAAATATTCCTCCCTTGGTTTGCAATACTTGGAGGCCAAGGAAATAGTACATATAGCCTAAGTCGATCATTTCAAATTTCTTCTTAAGGATGGGTTTCACAAGGTTTAAAAGTTTAGAGTCACTACTAGTGAGGATAATATCATCAACATAAAGAAAAATGATTATGATATGGATTCCTACTTTCTTGGTATAGACATTAGGATCATAATGTCATCTAGAAAATCCAGTGTTAAGAAGAAAGTTGTCCATTTTGGCATACCAAGATCATGGATCTTTCTTAAGACTATAAGGAGATTTCTTAAGGTGAAAAACAAGGCTAGAATAATTATGGACATAGCCAGGAGTTTGTTCCATATATATTTGTTATTTCAAATCCCCATGCAAGAAGGAATATTTAACATCCATATGATTTAACATCCATATGATGGACCTCCCATTTATGTGAGTCTACAAGGGCTAGAACAAGGTGGATATAATTCTTTTTGGCAACGGGGGCAAAGGTTTCATTATAGTCAATGCCTTCAACTTGAGAGAACCCTTTGGAAAATAATTCGGCCTTGTGTCTTTCAACACTTCTATCTGATGCATACTTATTTTTCTAGATCCATTTACACATGACAAGTTTTCTTCCTTTTGGAAGAGGTACAAGATCTCAAGTATTGTTCTCCATTAGAGAGAGATACTCTTCATTCATTGTTGTATCCCAATTTGGATCACGTGAAGATTCTGCAAATGTATCTGGATCATGAGTCTCTGAAATGTGATCCAAAAGAGAAGAGGCTCGGTGGAACTGTGAACATGTTCGACATTGATATGAAGGATCACCAGAAATATCACCTGGTGCTTCTTGAGTTGAACAGATCCATCAAGGAAGTGGTGGTACATATGCAAGTTCATGTTCAATGGACTCATCTAGAGTAAGGTGAGTAGGCGGAAGAGTATTTTAATCCTCACTTTCATCATATGAAGAAGAAGAAACCATAATAGGAACAAAATTTGACACAAACACCGAAGATGGATCATAGGCTGAAGAAGGAACAAATGCCAAATTAGGCTCATAGGCTAAGATATTTTCATGAAATTTAACATCTCTTCTAATAATGATTTAATTAGAATGAGATTGAATAAGTATGTAACCTTTGACATATTTAGAATAACCAACAAAAATACACTTCTCACTTTTAGGATGTAAATATTTCCTTTTCTCATCAGGAATGTGAGCCCATGCTACACTACCAAATACATGGAAGTGGCTTACATATGGCTTAATTTTATTCCATGCTTCTTCCAATGTTATATTTTTAAGAGCCTTTGTGGGAGTGCAATTTACTATATAATTTGTGCAATTGATGGATTCCGTCCAATAATGGAGACTTAATCCCTTAGATTGGATCATAGAATTTTCCATTTCTTTTAATGTGCGATTTTTTCTCTCAACAAGACCATTTTTCTTTGGTGTATATGGAACAATTTGTTGCACTTGAATGCCCTGTGTAATGTAGTAACTTGTAAATTTATTGTACACATATTCACCTCCATTATCTATTCTTAACCTTTGAAGTTGATGTCCATATTTGTTTTTTCTACAAGGGCCTTATAGGCCAAAAACTTGTCAAAAAATTCACTCTTAAGTTTTAAGAAGTAAACCCAAGTGCATTTAGAGAAATCATCAATGAAAGATAAGAAATACTTGCACCTGGAGAAAGAAGGAGAAGAAAACAAACCACACAAATCATTGTGAACAAGCTGCAAAGGGGTCGAGGCATGCCAAGAGACACATTTGTCAAAACTGTCCCGATGATATTTGTCGAGAACACAACCAACACAAACACCATCTCTGCAAGAAACGAGAGAAAGATCGGTTGTTGTTGTTGCAATGAGCGATAGTTTTAATTGACCAAATCGCTCATGCCAAATTTTTCTCAAGTCATCATTATGAGAAACAAAAACTGATGGAAAAGATGATGACCTCAAGTTTTCAAACTTGTACAACCTGGTAATATCATCAACAATTCTAGTTGCAAGGACATGCTTAGGATATTTTTTAAATCCTTGATTACAACTTGGTGAGGTGAAAACACTATAGTTTTACCTCCACTCAAATGAATGATTTGATACACTAATAGAAGGTTGCACGATATACTTGGAACACATAATACATAATTGAAATGACCATTATCTACCTAAACTGTTCTAGACTCTACAACACTAAGAGATCTATTATCACCATCAAATATTGTATTGGTGTTACATTAATTAAGAGTAGAAAAAATGTCTTTATCCTTAGTCACATGATAAGATGGTACAAAATCAATAAGCCACTCATTATAATAAGAAGTAGAAGTTTCATTTAAGGAGAAACCAAAATAAGGAAGTGCTTGTCCATGAGAAGAAGAAGAATAATCAATACTAATGTTATGCTTCTTCATTGCCGCTTCTAAGGCTTCCATATTTTCAAAACATTTGGACTCCACATGACCACCTTTCTCACAAAAGTTGCAATGTATGTCAACCTTCTTACTTTTTGATTTTGCTCCTTTGTCACCATTAGGAGCAGAAGCTAGCGAAGAGGGTATGGGACCCTTTTTTTGCTTGTTGTTGTGGCGATGATGTTGCTTCTTGGGATTCTTGGATTTATCTTTTTGCTAGACCACGAAGGATTTTTTGGATGTACTTGCAGTGCTAATCAATCCAAGTTGCATAAATTTATCTTTCTCTTGAATCAGAGAATCAAAAAAAGACTCAATAGAGGGTTGTTTATAGGCACTCCCTAAAGCTTCTCTGGTGGCATAAAAGGTAGATACAAAAATAGAATATGCACTACCAAGCTTAGCAAGAATAACATATATGCATCGATCTTCCTTCATATCTAGTTTGCACTCTATACATAAAATTCTAAGTGTTTTGAACTTAGATAAGTAATCTTGAATGCAAGGAAAACCATTTGGACTTAAAGTCATTAATTGATTTTCCAACTAGTGGGCTCAAATAATATTGTGTTTAACTGATTTTCCAACTAGTGGGCTCCAAGATTTATCCGAG
Source organism: Picea engelmannii (assembly GCA_009831015.1). NCBI lineage: Eukaryota > Viridiplantae > Streptophyta > Pinopsida > Pinales > Pinaceae > Picea > Picea engelmannii. Next base: position 279,676 of record ML794465.1, on the reverse strand, counting down.
CCATCAATTACTTGAAGGTGAAACCTTAAATCAAAAGAGATGAACATTTTGATTAGTCCACATGATTCGTCATTCTTATTTTCCCATTTGAATTTATTTTCATCATTAATGGGTTCTTGTTTTATTCCCAAGGTAATTTGGTACAATCCTTTACTTCTTAGTAAATCCTCCATATGGGATTTCCATGAGAAGTAGTTGGTGTTGGTAAGAAAAAGATCACTGGAAGAATCCATATTAAATATATAGACAATATGGATTTAAATCTAAAATGATGGTTTGGATGGAAAACTCTTGAAAAAATAGGTCGTTGAAAAAAGCGACACTAAAAATGGACTTTGGATGTGAAACATATGCCCTTTTGAAAAAATGAATAAATGGTAACCAAAGAGCTACGTGGAAAGTATAATATGGTCCGCGTGGTGATGCTTCTATTTTTTTTTTTCTAATAGAAAAATGACTCAAAATTATATAAGGTATAATTTGTTTTCAATAGCGGTATCGATTCAACACGATACAAAAAAGGAACAACCAATTGAAATATTTGGACTGCACTGGATACAATAGTAATTACAATATTGTTCACACAATAAGGATCACACCTAAATTCTGAACCGAGGACAGACATTCTGTATAAAGAATCTGAACTCTCCACAATACACCCATGTTCTCCACAAACAACTCAATCACTCACTGATCTAAGAGTTCAAGCTTCAAAGATATTGAGGTGAGTAAGAGGGATTTCTTCCCCATTGTCCCAATGATAAATTGGCAGTCTACCTTTAGGTTCCTTTAGTGCCCTCTTTGACAGTAAGTCAAGCTCTTTATTGTGCTCCTTGTAAATGTCCTGGTAACTTATATTTTTAAAATTTCTTGCGAGTTCCTTTGTTTTAATTTTCCAACCTTCGATGTTCACCGCATGGAGCTGACCCTTTTGATTAATCCAGTTAATGATAACTTTCAAATCCCCCATGATTTAGATGTTTTCAATTGCCCAAAGCGAAGCCAAGGTGAGAGTCGCCCACAATCCCATGAGCTCAGCCTTTGTCTTGGTACCCGCTCCGCAATTTAAGTACCATTTTGTAATCCTCGAAGCATGAGTCTTTAAAAATCCTCCTGCTGCACAACACTCCCTAGTTGAAAGGGTTTATCCATCGAAACATGCCAAAGTGAAACCCTCGGTCTGAGTAATATCACAAACTCTATTTGGGATGGGGTTTATGATAGTTGGTTGCCAAGAGAAAGTAACTGAAATCTTGTGCACTACTGAGAGTTGTGAGGGAGTGAGATATTCAAATAAAGTCTTGTTTCTCTCAATCCATATGTCCCATCAAGAAATAGCTTCCAAACTTGCAGGAGCAAATTTTTTTGAAGTCCACTTATTAAAACAATCTGAAACCGAGGTACCATCCCATTGGAATTTTAAAGGGAAGATGTTATATAATGTTATGAACATAAAATATACATAAATAGATATTCATAACATAATAATAGTTAATAACTAATAATTATTAATAATGAAAGGTCATGTCTCAAAGGACATGACTATTGGTAAAGGGCACCCCTGCGTGGGTATATAAGCAGG
>ML794465.1:243434-276946 GCA_009831015.1 Picea engelmannii | reverse complement strand
AATCTCGACAGTAGAAAAAGGAACCAAGACAAAGTCAAATAATGGTCATATTCAAAAGAATGTTTACGTGGACAGATCACTACAAACATCAAAAGAATATGATTCCAAGGAAAATTCACAAGAGATTAGGATGCCTTATCATCGTCCAAATCACAAAAGTCCCTCTGACCAACGACTAAGAAAAGAGGAAACTAAGCAATGCTCTTCTTACAAACAAATAAAACACAACACTGAAAAAGAACGAAGACAAAATCAACAACTTGGAACAATCAATCATCCAACAATTCCAATGAAAGTAGATTTGGGATGGATCACTCCCCAAAATATGCAACACATTAGTTTGGGAATTCGAAGGTTATATCATCATGTTTCGTCGAGAGTCGCAACTACAAGCACAGAAGATTTGAGAAGACATCGTGTGCCAGAACAAAAGTTCAAAGGGAAGCCTTCCGGTACTTATGCTTTGAGGACAAAGCATTTTTAAGGGGAAGGCAATATTATGAACATAAAATATACATAAATAGATATTCATAACATAATAATAGTTAATAACTAATAATTATTAATAATGAAAGATCATGTCTCAAAGGACATGACTATTGGTAAAGGGCACCCCTGCGTGGGTATATAAGCAGGCCCTCATTTCTCAATTGTAATCATCTCATTATCTCATTATATCTTATTATTCATTTATTATTTACAGTCCTATATGGATTACTTTGTTATATTCTAGATATTTTGGATTATTCTTGTGTGAGCGAACTTTGTTCGTCTCATATAACTTGAGCCAAACTTATTTTGTGAAGGGGCAGTGGACTAATAGATGGTTTGTAGATTCAGAGTTGCAATTGCAGAGCTTGCATACCCATGGACCTTCCCAACCTCCTCTCTGCAACACATCCCAGGCAAGGATTTTATCAAATGCTGCCAGCCACATAAACAATCTGACTTTTAGTTGTATCGACCACTTCCATAATTTGTGAATCCATGCTCTGTCACACTTGTAATTGTAAGGATTTATGAGAGCCTAATAGATATTATTTGCTGAATGGCACCCGACGCATCCCCATCGGCCCACACAAGGGTATCTTCACAGTTTTGAAGAGTAATACCAACGTCCCTTAAGGCCATAGTGAAGGAATTCCATTCAATTTCATCCTGATCACAGAGATCCAAGGATTCACTAGTGCGCCACCTACTTGGAAAGGATGATAGACTATCGGTGATACTCACTTGGGGTATTACTGTTAATTGATGGTTGAGTAGATGCATACGCAGGGATTTTGAGAGTAAATATCGATTCTCCAAACCACAGATTTTGTCCCTGTCTAAAGAAATTGGCGTACTCGAACCGATACTTCACCACAACCAATGAAGGATCACGCTGAGATTCCTGGTCATGCCATTCCAGAAACTTGAAGTTATTTTCTGTTGTTGGGTAGGCATACGGAGCCAGTCAATGAACGAAGTATCCCCCAGGTACTTACCCAAAAGTATTCTGTGCCAAATGATGTCAACAATTAGTGCCCTCCAAAATGTATTAGCAATTAAAGCAGAGTTGAAGGAAACAATATTTCTGAGCCCCTAGCCTCCACAGTGTTTTGGTCTTTCCAGGAGATCCCATTTGCAAAGATGGAGGTGAAACTTTTCCTTTTGTCCACTCCACATGAAAGAATACATTAACTAGTGGATTTTTGTCAAAATAGATCTAGGAATCACCTCCATAGACATCCAGAACATTGATCGACTCTCCAGCATAGATTTTACCAAGATTAATCTACCTCCAATCAATAGCCATTTATTACATGAAAGCCCATTTTTTTTTCAATCTTTGCCACCAACCAGCCTCAGTCTTCATTTTTGGAAGCTCCCAGCTTTAGATGGTAACCTAAGTACTTGAATCCAGAATTCAAAGCTGCAAATGTAAATGGTAAGATGGCTTTAAATTGAGTTAGCTCTGTTTCCTCAAGCCCCCAGTAGTGGACTGTAGTCTTTGTAGAGTTTATGCATAGCCCTGAAACAAGACAATAAGCTTGAAGAATGTCAAATATCACTCTCCATTCCAGTGGATCTACCTTGGAAATTACAAGAACATCATCGACAAACATTAAATGGATGATTTTCAATAGTTTTGTTACCTTAATACCTGAAATACCGTGATCATCGATTCCTCTAGATAACATCAGGATGAGGCCTTCCATAATCAAAATGAACAGATACAAGGATAAAGGGCATCCCTGATGAAGCCCCCTCCAGCTCTTGAAGTAATCCGTCGCCTCTCCATTGATCAAAACTGCAAAACTAGCACTAGAAACACAACTCATTATCCATCCCGCTAGCTTAACCCATAAGCCTATGGTGAGTAAAATCAGCCTTAAGTAATCCCAGTCTATGCTATCATAGGATTTTTTAAGATCTAAGTTTAGCACTAGAGATTTAATATATATATATATATATATATATATATATATATATATATATATATATATATATATATATATATATATATATATATATATATATATATATATATATTATGTTGTGGAGGCTCTCATGGGTCATACCAATAGCGTTCTGGATTCTTCTACCCTTCAAGAACCCCAGTTGTTTTGGAGAAAGAAACTTTGACAGAATCAACTTGATCCGATTTGCAAGGATTTTTGAGATCACCTTATAAATAAGATTGTATAAAGAGATTGGTCGGTAGTCATCAAAGGATGTCGGCTTGTTTACCTTTAGAATGAGTGCCAAAAAAGTGGAATTGATACCTCCAAAAAGTTTTCCTTTTGTCCTCGAATCCTCCACCATCTCAAGGAGATCACCTCCCACAACATCAAAGAAATAAGTGAAGAACTCTATAGTCCACCCATCTGGGCCTTGGATTTTCTCTTTTTTAAAATTTTCAAGAACAGACTTAGAGTTACAGGAATAAAGAGTGTCTCAGCTTCATCCTCTTCCACCATCCTAGGATAAAGGCTCGATATCCTAGTTAGCTCAGTAAAGTTAGATGTTTCTTTTGCTTTAAATAATTGTTTGAAATAGATGAAAACCTCTTCTTTTATCACCTCTTGATCAGTTAAGTTATCTCCATTGTCCTTTATTAAATCCCAAATATGCTTCCAGTTTCTGTTGAAGTTGGCCATTTTATGAAAAAAAATTGTATTGGAATCTCCACTTTGTATCCAAGTAGCCCTACTACGGATACGCTAAGTCTCTTCCTCTCTGCGGAGAAAAATGTTCATGTTTGTTTCCAACTCACATAGATTCCTATCATCCTCCAAGGATAAGGGGTTCTCAACTTATTTCAATAAGAGATGCTCAATTTCGAATTCCAAATTATCCAAAAATAGACTGTTTCACGCCTTGACTTCTATTAACCAGATTTTTGTTTGTCTCTTGAGCTCTCTAAGTTTCCAAATCAAACATAATTGTTTGTTACCCTCCATCAGAAAGTGGGGATCCTTCCAGATTAAATGGACCAATTTAACAAATTCAGAATCCTGCAACCATAGCGCATTGAACTTGAAAGCAAATGCCTTATATAAAGGTGTGTTCTCTAGCTGGATAATAAAAGGAACGTGGTCAGAGATAAAGGGACATTCCACCCATGATCTCAATAGGACAACAATGGACTAAAAACCTTCATATACTAAACATCTATCAAGCCTTCTAGCAATAACATCTTGACCGGATCGGCCGTTATGCCAAGTTGGGACCAACTTGGTCGGCTTGATATCGACCAGCTTCAAAGAAGTAATTAAGTCTCTGTAAAACTCCTCATTTGAACCAGAAACAAAGGAACCCCTCCAGTTTTCATCCGAGGATAAAATGAAATTGAGATCACCAACAATAATGATATTTGGAGTAGAGAGAATACCAATGTTTGCTACAAAACTCCATAAGTGCTTACAGTCTAAACACAACCCATAAATATTAAGAAACGCCAGCTTCTTTTTGGAAGAAATACAGCTAACTGTTAAAAAAATACCTCGAACCATCAGGAAAGGGTTTAGATCAAAGGAATTTGGGTCCCATGCGACCAATAACCTTCCAGAAGATCCTAAAGAGTTAACTGCATTCGCAGCCCAAGAAGGACGGAGTAGAAGCAAAAAATCTTGCGCTTCTTGTTCATCTGAAAGAGTCTCTTGTAAAAAAACAATGTTCGACTTAGTGCGGTCCAGCAGTCTACGAATTGAGGCATCCTTGAGGGTGCCTCCAATCCCCCAAATATTCAAGGAGAGAACTAACATCACTTTTCCCTCGCCAGGGCCTTCATTGCTCTAAGGGCCCAAGTATCCGAGGAAGTAGGAACAATTTCATCAGCTTTATTGCTAGAAACCACCCATTTCTTTCGAGAGCTTCTCATCTTGATTAGTGAGAGTTCTGAATCAATGCCATGAGACCATGCAAAGGCCTTAAGTCCCTTTCCTGTAGCTTGCAAGGAGGAAGAACCAATATCCCCTTTGTTGTCAACAACTTATTTTCCAAGAAAAATGGGCAGTGACACAGGGTCACGGGTCTTAGTATGGCTAAGAACTAAAGAGTCTAGGGCCGCAGAGAGAGTTGAGTCCTCCTCCTCTGCCTCTCTGAAGCCTAGCAGGATTGGAGGGACTCTGATCTTTTCATCCAGGGGACTGTTAAAAGGCAAGGATATGATTTCAGAGGAAGGGAAAAGGGAACATGACGGGAGGAGGGTAGGAGATAGTTGCAGGGGGACTTTAGGTTGTTGTGTAGTAGTAAGAGGAAAGGGAGAAGGCGTGGCAATAGGATTTTGGTGAGAGTCATAGAGGGAGGGATCCGAGTGAAGAGGTTCAAGAAGGGTATCAGCCAGCCCAGGCTTCGAAGTCCTCTTCGACAGGGTATTAGCCAATAACCAGTCTGACTTATTTAAAGCCTCCTTCTCCTCAGTAGACAGGGATTTAAACAAATGAGGGAAAAGAGCTTGTAACTTACCAGTTAGACTAGACTCAGGATCAAGTGAAGGAGAGGAGAAATCGCTAGAGGTTTCATGTAAAAAACTCAAGGAAGCATTAGTTTCAGTATAATCTGGAGGGCTTCTCTGTAGTTTAGAAGCTTCAGATGAGCTCTCCAAAACTTTCCTCGAATAGTCCTGATGAAGGTGACCTGTCTGGAGAAAAAGGTTGCATCGGAAGGGAAGCCTGAGATAATCCAGTGGTTGAGTGATCCTCTTTCCTCTCCACTCTATCTCTAAGGTTTCCAGAAACCCACAAAAGATTCCCATATCCATAAGAACTTTACCCATTTTCCACACAGGATTAGAAAGGAACTTGGAATCTAGTGTAATGAATCTCCCCAATGAATCTCCAATGGCCCGTAAGGCTCCTTCATTCCATAGAAACAATGGGAGACTCAGTAAGAGTACCTAGATATGCATGAACTTGAAGTAATCTATATCAATTTTGAAAGCAATCCTTCAACATTTAAGCATAAGACTACTTCCCCCAAAGACCCACAATGAGCTCAGTAAGAGTGTAGCATCCTCCGGAGAAGTGAAAATAAATCCAAGCCAACCTTTGGTTAAATAGATAACCTCAAGGTGGTAACCTAGGAGGGGTAACCACTGGGTTTTTATCCAATCCTCCGGAGAAATTTTACCCATATTTATAAGATATACACCCAACTAGATTGCAGAGCGCCATTCTGCAAGTATCTTCTAAACCCACATCATTTCCTAACACCAAGTGCTTGGCCTTCTTGTTGTCTTTCCACGTATTCTGATGGAAAAGGGCAGACTGAAGTTGAACACCAGGTTCCTTATGTCCTCGCAGAGAAGAAGAAGGGTTCGAGAGGTCTGGGGGAACATAGGTTGACTTTGTGCCTGCCCAAGGAGCATCTAAGGGAGGGATAACATGCTCTAAAGAAAAGGAACTGCGCAAAGGGGGAAGAGGAGGACTACAGAGAGGACTGGTAGAGGATAAAGACCTGTTAATGGTAGGTGAAGAGCTCATAGGCCCATTCTTCAGCTTGTCCACCTTGTCGAAGATCCCCACTTGTCTCCAGGTTTCCTCGTCATTCGGGCTCATAAGTGACTTGACCTTTCGTTCCAAGATTTTATTGGAGAGGCTATTCATTTTGTCCCACCATATGCCAATCAAACTGACACTCCAGTAGCTGATAAGCACTTAGTCCAAATAGAAAAATTAGTAAGGTCTGTAACTCAAGAAAAAAGACCCTCTCCTGAGCCAGCACCAGTAAAAGATATTTAAAATCCAGGGACACTAGAGAACAGGGAGCCAGTAAAGGAGAGAGGGAACCATGAAAAGCACAAAGCTAAAAAAAAAAAAACAATCTACGAGAAAACTCCTACTCAGAATCCAAGAAACAAGTTGACAAATGGGTTCCAAAATGTGTTACCGCTGAGTGCTAACCCAAAGATAAAGAAACAATAAACTAAGAAAAGAAGAGATTCACAGTTACTATCCACACATCAGGTAGACAATGCTACTGTAAATCACGTAACTGGTAAAAGTTTAGAAACCGGTTTCAAAAAAACTTCCCGCCTAGTATTCCTTGGCTCCATGAGGCTTCTTTGAGTCAGATGCTTCTAATCTAATTGTGCCTATAAACTCACTTTTAAATAAATTACTTATGAAATGACCCACTTTTATAGAATAAGCAAGAATCACTTTTACAATGAAGTTACTTTGTAAATGAAAGTTGCATGCAAAAAGCAACATAAAATAAAATATTAAAGTTATTTAATAGTGCTTCACTTTTATAATTAAGTGAAATTAACTTTAGAATGAATGCATGAACTTTTTAAAAAAAAACGTAACAAAAAAAATACTTCAACCCAAGACCTCTTACTAAGTAAAGTAACTTTGAACCAAGTGAGTTAGTGCAAAATACATTATAGTATAAAGAAGGAAGATTGAGAGTATTGTTGTTATTGTTGTTGTAATGTGACCTTGGAGTGCGTTCTCAATAAAAACTTATTTTCATGCATTCACACACACAAAAAATTCAGTTTCTCTATGACAACAAGGGTTATATCTCGGTTAGATTACCTAGAAAATGAAAATTTTCCCTCTATTTCTAATTTACCGAGATCACACAGAGCACATGACAAAGAGCATATACATATAAGAAAACCCTTTCGGCTGTGTTTCTAATTTTCTGAGATCGCATAGAGTGCAAGGAAAAGAGCATGCACTGATTGAAAAGAGTAGCAACCCGGAAATAAAAAACAAAAAACTGAAATAAAATTGAAATATTATCTACAAAAATTTAAAAGGGCGTATTTAGGCTTTATACCTCTAGATATGACTGGAATGGCCGTATCTTAGGAAAACATAAACCTTTTTGAGTGAAACAAAAATATATTCTAGCTGAACGAAGTGCTCATGACGAAATGGAATGATCCTGTCAAACAAAAATGTATAGAAATATAAAAAACAATAGATGCAACAACACAACTTCAATATCTCAATCTACAATGAGAGCGTGTCTTCAAATGTACTTTGATACTATGTTCGAAAGCATAGGTATTCCAATAGAGGAAAGACACCTTCAATAACCACTCACACAACTAGATCAAAGATCAACACACTGATGTTTTTATGTGGTAAAACCCCTATGGGGAAACATCCATGGCCCCAACCAATGTGGCCACTTGGAGGAATTTATTAATGCAAAAGAAAATAATACAGAGAAATTACAAGAGACTTTCTCATAATCGATCATCAAAAAATGACCCTCCATGCTCTTTAAATAGAGATCATGGACCAATCGGGTGTTAAGACACAGATCAATGTAGTCCTTACGATCGACAAGAATATGAGCCTTCATATCACTCTATGTCAAGACCATATCATGAATGTTGTATTTCCTAACTACAAATGCATACTAATGCATACAAAAGAAACACACTAAGAAACACACTTTAACCTAACGACACATTAGACCAAGTTGATATTAACTAACTCCTAAGTTTCTAAATATCATAATGGCCAAGGGAAGATCAAAGATTCTTTTCCTTGGGCCTTCCAAAGATTTTATATGTAGAAATTTTTTCCACCATTGACTCTTTCCACTGATAAGCCGCCAAAGAAGTTTTTCACCCAAAGCCAAATTCATCAAATTGGGGTCTTTAATTCATAATCCAACATTGGATTTTGGTGCACTAACAGTTGTCTAATTTACCAAGTGGTAACACCTTGTGTTAGTATTTCCCTCTTGCCACATGAACTTATGGAGTTCCAATGCAATTTTGGATGTTATACCTTTTGGAGGAAGAAGAGAAGAGAATTGATGTATTGGCAAAGCAAAGAGAATTGGATTAATTAGAGTTAGTCTTCCAATCCTCTTTAAAAGGGAATGAGAGAATCTTGGAAATGAGTCTGATAACTAATTTTCTGGTGTTCCAAGCATATATTTGGCTTTTGTTGAAGTTTATTTAATCACCTGAAACCTTAAAAAAAATATCCAGAACCTTCTTGAATCTAGTTGCCATTATGGTAGAGGCTCTACCTAAGACAATAGTGTCATCCGCAAATTGGGAGCAGTTGATTGATTTGACTCCCCTTGCTACCTTGATGCTTGGAATATTACCTGAGCTTCTTTCATATTCCAATTTCCTACTTAAAGTGTTTTCCATGATTATGTAAAAAAGAGGGGAGAGGGGGCATCCCTGTCGAAGTCCTCTACTTGCTGTGAAGAAATAAGTAGTATGTCTATTTACCAAGGGAAAATATGAGGGTTGTTGACACTGGCTGTAATCCATTGTACAAATAAGGCACAAAAAAAATGATTAGTACTTTACAAATAAATGAGTGATTTACCCAATCAAAGAAATTATCCATATCAATTTTGATATCCATGCCTCTTTCCTTGTTGGATTTGCTCGAGTGGATTTCTTCTTGCACTAGAATGATATTGTCCACTATCTTCCCGTGCACCGTGAATTCACCTTGATTTTTAGAGATGATTTTGGGAAGGAGGAGCTTTAACCTATTTGCAATGATTTTTGATAGAATCTTGTAGGAAGCATTACAAAGAGAGATGGGTTAGAAACAAGAAAAATGTGAAGTATTAGATTCTTCAGGGACAAGAGAAATAAAGGTGGAATTGATGGCACCCACCATTCGACAAAATTTTTGGACATACTAGAGCATCCTTAAGAGATCGTATTTTATGATAGACCAACATGAACGATACAAGTGGATGGTGAATCCATATGATTCTTTAGATTTGTCTTGATCAAGTCTCCAAATAGCTCTCTACACTTCTTCCTCTTTAATAACTTGGATGAGATTCTCGTTAATTGTTTGAGTGATGGAAATGGGAATATTTTCCAACATCTCTGCCAATTCCGAGGGACTTTCATCATTACCTACTATGTATAAGTCCTAATGATGTTTTAATGCCACCCCCTTGATATCCTCAAAGGAATTTAGTGTTTCACCCACATCTATTTTGATTTCTTTCACATTATTTCTCAATACCATAGGCTATGATTTTTTGTGAAAGAAGGAAGTGTTTCTATCTCCAGCTGTCAACCATAAGCTTCTATATTTTAAATGCCAGGTGGCCTCCTCGAACTAAATTAATTTTTGAAAGGATTTGAAAGCCTCTTGTTCTTCCATTAGTAGTTTAGAGGTCACTGGTTCAACTTCTATCTTGGCTTGCATCTCCTCTAGCTTGAGCTTAGCTTTGTGTACTTCTTTGTCCGAAGAAGGGAAGTTTTTTTTCCCATTCCTTAAGAGAAGATTTAGTCAGTAAAACTTTTTGTTCCCAGATAAAGGTGGGGGATCCCTCAATACAAGTATTATGTGCCCCAAAGATAATCACCATGATAGAGTTATCCTGAAGCCATAGAGGGTTAAATATGAAAGGAATGGGGCCGAAGTCCACGTAGTCCTTAATTTCCAGTGCAGTAAGTCGATGATCAGAGGACGACCATGGGAGAATTTTTGAAGATATTGTTTTTGAAGCTTCTAAAAATGAACTTTGTATATGAAATCTATCTAATCTGGGAGCTATATGTCCTAGCCCGATTCATTTGTTGGTCCATGTGTAAATTCCTTTACTTGGAATAATATCTATTAAGTTCCTATTGGTTATTAAATCTTATATCCTTTCTGTTAGAAAAATAGGATCACGGAGCATTAAAATAAAACACCGAATATACACAATACAATAGAGACACAGATATACGTGGTTCACCCAGTGTGGGCTACGTCCACTAGAGAAATTTCTAGGTCCTTCCTTATTATTATCCAACAAAATGAAGGGATACAACCTACAACACACCTGTTGTAACTTCCTTTTTTTTCTATTACAATCTCATCTCTCATAATACAAAATTCACGTTAATACACAGTCACAATACAATTCCCTCATAAAAGAGGGTTTCCTTATAGGGAAGAAAACCCTAAAAATAAATTCTACCGTTAGATCTGTGACCTTATAATGAATGGTCCATATTGACTACTAAATTACAATATTTTACAAGGTAAAGTTTCCCAGTATTTTGCTTCGGGGGCACTTCCCCCGAATCCCCCGCCAGGGGGGGCTACAAAATTTTTCTCTCTCCCCCCCCCCTGGACCCCTAGCGATAGTTGTGGGGGGGAAAGTCCCCCCACACCCCTCATTAGGGAATGGGGTCCAAGCATGGTTGAAACAAACCTCTGAATCAAGAAGTTAATCAGGATCCACAACCAACAATCTCCCACTTGGAGACTGATCACAACAACTCCATTGCTATTGTACATGTTGGACTATACTCCACCTTGGAACTGAAAAATTTCTCATCTTCACCTTCATGCTTGAAGACCAATTGAAACTGAGCAGGAACTCAGTTTCTCTCTGGTTACTCCCTTTGTTAACATGTCTGCAGGATTCTGGCTAGTATGTATCTTTTCCAACTTCAAATGTCCATCTGCCAAGACGGATCGTATGAAATGGTACATGAGTTGTATATTCTTAGTCTTTGAATGGAATATTGAGTTCTTTGCAAGATGAATGGCACTCTCATTGTCACAATACAACCTGCTATTCTCCTGCTTCTTTCCCAATTCCTCCATAAGTCTTTGTAACCAAATCATTTCTTTACTAGCCTCTATAGCAACAACATACTCTGCTTTCATTGTTGAAAGTGCAACAACCTTTTGTAGTTTTGAAATCCAACTTACTATTGTTCCACCTATAGTAAAAACATACCATGTGGTGCTCCTCCTACTATCTTTATCACCTGCCATATCTGAATCAACATATCCCTGTAGAATAGTGTTTGAACCTCCAAAACATAATGCATGAGTAGAAGTACCTCTCAAATACTTGAGAATCCACTGTACTACCTCCCAATGTTATTTACTTGGATTGTTCATAAACCTGCTCACAACTCCCACTGCATGTGCAATATCTGGACTTGTGCAAACCGTCGCACACATCAAGATGCCAACTGTCGATGAATAAGGGAGCCTCGACATGTATTATATCTCCTCCCGTGTCTTGGGACACATTTCTTTAGTTAATTTGAAATGGTTGGCCAAAGGTGTACTAATTGGTTTTTCATTCTGCATTCTAAACCTCTGCAACACCTTCTCTATGTACTCACCATGAGACAATGCCAATTTGCGATTTTTCCTATCTCTTGTTATTCTCATACCAAGTATTTTCTTTGCAGCACCCAAATCCTTCATCGCAAATGAATTAGCTAATTTATTCTTGAGCACATTTTTATCCTACATATTAGACCCTGCAACAAGCATGACATCTACATACAATATCAAGATAATATAGCTTCCATTTTCTAGCCTTTTAAAATAAACACAATGATCATAATGACATCTACTATAACCTTGTTTTGTCATAAACCTATCAAAATTCAAATACCACTGCCTTGGAGCTTGCTTTAGGCCATACAAGCTCTTCCTCAACCTGCATACTAAATTTTCCTTCCCTTTGACCTCATACCCCTGTGGCTATTGCATTTAAATCTTTTCCTCCAAATCCCCATGGAGAAAAAATGTTTTTACATCTAACTGTTCAACATGTAAATCTTCTACTTCCACAAGACTTAAAATAGTCCTGATTGAAGTTATCTTAACAACATGAGAAAATATTTCATCAAAATCTATACCTTTATTTTGTGCAAACCCCTTTACAACAAGTATAGCCTTGTACCACCTTTTTCCTCCATCTTCTTCCTTCAACTTGTAAACCCATTTATTCTACAATGCTCTTTTTTTTGTAGGAAACTGAACCAAGTCCCAAGTCTAGTTATTTACCAAGGAATCCATTTCCTCTTTCATGCCTTTCTCCCACTTCTTTTTAGTGTCTACCCGCATTGCCTCTTCATAACATTCCGGTTCACCAGAATCAATCAACTATAAATAATACAATGAAGGAGAGTATTGTTCAGGGGGTCTTCTTAACCTGGTAGATATTCTAACAACACTTGTAGGAGTTTGAGGTACATGTTGATCCTATTTTTGTACATTTTGATTTTCGGGTACCTTTGGAATTTCTTCTTTAGTGATCTCATCAAGCACTATGTATTCTGGTTTTTCTTTTTCCTGTTTATTTCCTTACAACTGATCTTTGTACATGACCTTCTCATTGAATATGGCATCTCTAATCCTAATGATTTTGTGATTTTCATAATCCCATAAGAGATAACCAAAATCATTAACACCATGTCCAATAAAGGTACACTTCTTGGATTTTGCCTCAAGATTTGTTCTATTTTCTTTATCAATATGGACAAATGCTTCACAACCAAAAGTATTCAAAAAAGAATAGTTTATTTTTTTACATGTCCATGCCTCCTCTGGAATTCCACCATCCAAAGATCTTGAAGGTCCCCTGTTTATTAATTAAACAACAATATCTACAACATCTGCCCAGAACTGTAAGGGCAGCCCAACATGCAATTTCATACTCCTTGCATGCTCCATGATTGTCCTATTAATCCTTTCTGAAACATCATTTTCTTGTGGTGTTCCTAGCATTGTTTTTCTCTCTATGAATCCGATGGTATGAACAATAATCATCAAACTCCCTACTACAATATTCGCCTCCATTTTCTGATCTGAGATACTTCAACTTTTTTCCTGTCTCATTCTCAACCAAAGCTTTCCATTTCTTAAAAGTATAAAAAACATCATATTTTTGTCGAATGCAATAAACCCAAGTTTTTTTAGTTGCATCATCAATAAAAGTAACATAATAATGAGAGCCACTGAGAGATGATACCTGAGCTGGTCCTCATACATATGTATGCACAAGCTCTAACCTTTCACTCTTTTTTTCTTTTCCAACTCTGAGAAATCTAACTCTCTTATGTTTTCCATAAACACAATGCTCACAAAAATCCAAATTAATTTGTTTAAGATCTGGAAAAAAAATCCTTTTGTGAAGTATCTGCATCCCCTTCTCACTCATGTGTCCAAGCCTATGATGCCAAAGTGATGTATCCACTCTTGTAGAAGCTAAAGAGATATAAAAATCAATATTACTAGTACACAAATACAATGTACTTGCCTTCTCTCTTTTTTCTATCACCAATGATCCTTTAGTGACCTTCCATGCCTTATCTGTAAGTATAGATATACATCCTTCACTTTCCAACTGCCTTGTTGAAATTATATTTTTCCTTAGATATTGAACATGTCTTTCCTCTTTCAACAACCATTGGTTTCCATTCCTTTGCTTTATTTTTACCTTTCCCATTCCAACAATTTTGCATGGTGCATCATCACCCAAATGAACATGTCCAAAATCACCTTGAACATAATCTAGAAAATGTTTCCTATGGGGTGTGACATGAAATGAAGCCCTTAAATATACTACCCAAGACTCAAAAATATTATCTACAGAAAGAATCAAAGCATCTTGTAACACATCACCTGTTACATTTTCTTCCTGATTCCAACACTCTATCTTTCCCAGTTTGGATTTCGATCTTCCCTTCCTAGAATTACCACGGTTCCCTAAGCCCTTTTCTCAATCCTTTTGTCTTCCCATGTTCTCCATGTTTAACACATTACTTGATGTCTCACCTATGCTTTTCTATCGCATTTCCTCACTAAGGATAACACCAACAACATCATCAAATTTTAGAGTGTTTGAACCAGAGACAGAGTTACTTACAACCATGACCAAGTCGTTCCAAATTTTTGGAAATGAGCACAAGATTAGAAGAGCCCTGACCTCATATTCAAATTCCACTTTTATAGAACTTAGCTTATTAGTAACCATATTAAATTCATTTAAATGATCCGCAATAGACTCACCTTCTCACATACTCATATTAAATAATCACTTCATTAGAAATACCTTATTGGACGTCGATGGTTTTTCATATAGTTTAGCCAATGCATCCATCAACTCCTTCATTATATTTTCTTTTGAAATATTGAAAGCCACCGATGCTGCTAGGCTCAACCGTATCGTTCCTAGTGCCTTTCTGTGAAGAACCTCCCATTCTTCATCCTTTATGGTAATCAACTTCTTTTCTATTCCGCCCAATGGTAGGAATAGATTCTTCTGATATAAATAATCTTCCATCTACATCTTCCATAACTGATAGTTTTGACCGTTAAATTTCTCGACCCTAAACTTTCCATCTTCCGCCATTGCTCCCACTCAAACCAGGAACCCTCTTTTCCTGCGAGTTAATTTTTTCTTTGATACCAGTTGTTAGAAAAACAAGACCACGAAGTAATAAAATAAAACAAATGCAGAAATAAAACACATAAGATACACAATACGATAGAGATGCATATATACGTGGTTAACCCAGTGTGGGCTACGTCCACCAGAGAAATTGCCAGGCCATTCCTTATTATTATCCAACAAAATGAAGGGATACAACCTACATCACACTCATGGTAACTTCCTCTTCTTTCTCTCATAGTCCCCTCTTTCATAATACAATATTCACGATAATACACAGCCTCAATACAATTCCTTCATAAAACAGGGTTTCCTTCTAAGGAAAATAACCCTAAAAATAACTTCTACCGTCAGATCTGCAACCTTATAATGAATGGTCCAGATTGACTACGAAATTACAATATTTTACAAGGAAATTTTTCCCAATATTTCGCTTCCGGGGTGCTACCTCTGAATCCCCCGCCCGGGGGGGGGTACATAAATTGTCTCCGCCCTCCCCTGGACCCCCTTAGCGATAGTTGTGGGGGGGTAAAGCCCCCCCACACCCCCATTAGGGAATGGGGTCCAAGAACGGCTGAAACAAACCTCTGAATCAGGAAGACAATAAGGCTCCAAAACCAACACTTTTGTTAAAGGGATCTTTGACAATAATACCCCCTCACTTCTCATTTGGTTGTAAAGAGGTATTGAAATCACCGACCACAATGCTATTTTCCCATTCAACATTTTCAGTTAGAGCTACTAAAGAGCCCCAACATTCCTTCTTTTCCCCATAATTAATAGGCATGTATGCATTAATAATGTTGAACCACTTACCATATTGTTTATGCATGAGTCTGGTTAGGAGCCAATGTTGAGTGCTAAGGATGAAAAGTAACTAAAAAAATTCATTGTTTCACAAATTGTAAATACCTCTTGATGCTCCTATGGAATTAATAGCTTGACCATCACTGACTTTCCATTTCTTTTTACCTTCTTCAAGGGCTGCACATGCCCCAAGTTTTGTTTTCTAGAGTAGAAGAATCATAAGCTTTTCCAATATAAATAAATCTCTTAAAGATCCCAATTTTTCTATGCTACCTAGGCCCCTACTATTCCAAGAAACTATCTTTACCATCATTTCTTGTTGGATTTATGGGATCCTCCAGTTGGAGGAGGCGATCCACCTTGATTCTTTGTGGGCTTTGAACCCATTCCATAGTTTTCCAGAATGCCTTGCTTACCTAAATCCTTTTCTCATTTCACTTCATTTTCCCACTGTTCCCTAGAAGGTCTCCTTCCTCACTTTTTCTTCCTATTTTATATTCCTACAGGTTATTCCTCTGATTCTTCATCAGATCTAATATCTAATGGGTCTAATGGAGTACAATGATGAGAATCTATTATCGAGGAGCGAGTGGACTCATTGGGAGGATGCCCATCTTCATCCTCTTGATCAGAAGGAATTAGATTTGGGATTGATTGGTGATCCATATCGTTACTCCCTTCTAGAAATGGGAAATTGGAAGGGATATCTTTAGGGGATGAAGGTGAAGCGATCTATTCAGGGTCAATTTCCTCATTTGGTAAATTCTCATACCTGTTACTAGTTGGAATGGACTCATTTTCACAATACTTAGGGGTTGGATGATGATTTTTTCATTTGGTATCTGATCCAATTTCTATTCTTGCCAGTTTCTCTAGTCCACGAGGGTTTGAAGGACCTTCCCCTGAACGTCCTGACTTTAGTTGCACCAAGGGGGGCATCTGTCTATTGCTATTCATTCTCCTTCTATAGTTTTTCCATCGCTCTTCCACATTCGATGGTTCTGGATCTCTAAGCTCCTTTTTAGGGAAATCCCTTGCAAAATGCCCGTATTCATGACAATGATGACATTTGAAAGGAAGTTGCTCATAGTCAACTTGTTGGAGGTATTTCTAGTTTTGAAAGGTTAAAAGTATGGATTCAATTAAACCTTTTTCCAGATCAACCTTTACATAGAGGCATGCATAAGTGAACATTTGATCTTTTGGGGAAGCACTATCAATATACTTTCATAGGGAATTGCCAATAGATACAAGGACGGATTCATTCCAACAATGTAGGGGGAGATGGGGAAGTCGAACCCATACTGGGACGACTGGGGGTATGTCATTTTATGGGTTGAATTTAGGAGTTCAACAATTCAAATGCATACCTCTTGTTTCATAAAAGTAGGGGCCATTGCAAAATATGGGGTCTCGATCCTCCTCAGTTTCAAAAAAGAAAGCATAAAACCCTCATCCACACAAGAAATGTGACATTTTCCCTTTGATTAAGGGCTCTCAAATATTCTGGATCTAGAATTTCATTGCACGAGGTGAGGGCCAAAGCCCAGTGGATTTCCCTATCAGTCCTTTGTTGGATAGGTTCATAGTTATCTGACATGAGAGAGGAGGGAGAAGAATTTTTGGGATGGATTCATATTTCTTGACAAATCAAGTCAACGTTGATTTCATAGTGTTTCCCAAAGAAGCGACTAGGAACCTGAATGCTTCAATATTAAAGAGAGGAGGGGAGCCCCTACTCCTCTCAATAGCCTTAGGCATAGATGAGGTCAGATCCATAGCAAGAAAATAAGGTTTTGCATAGCATTATTTGATGTCATGGGCATCTTAATTTTATACAAGCACCCTATCACTTCAAGGCATCCAATGGCTCTCCATCTGGAGCACACTCTAAATCCCATCAAACAAGTTATGGATACTTATCTTTCTGGGAATTATCCACCAACTGGTTGTAGAAGAAGGACATTCCACACAACTATAGGATCCTTGCTGCACCAAATCTCTTTGCAACAAAGGCCACCACCAAGGGAAAATTGCCTATGGTTGGCTCTACCTCTCTTCTCATAGCCCAATTCCTAGGTTCACTATCAATTTTCCACCTACAACAATCCCAATCCCCATCCCTCTCTCCCCATCAACGTGCAGAACTCAAGGAATGGGATCCCCTTCTTTACTAAGAAGCCCCTCGGGCTAGTTGTTACACACCAAATTTCCACACTACTAAGTGGCACACTTATGTATTGTATTCTACTAAGTGTCACACTTATGTATCACTTATGTAGGTGTCGATTTTCCACATTCCTAAGTGTTGCACTTATATTCCACTAAGTGTCACAATTGAATGTCGCAACTCTATCATCATGTGGAAGTGTTGGTCATGTTTCCAAGACAAATCAGGGGATAAAACCCATCACATGGAGGCCCAAATACACTCTATCACCATGTGGAATTGTCTATCATGTTCCCTAGACAAATTGGTGAAGAAAACTCATCATTTGAGGTCGAAAACCCACTTTTTACCTTGAGTTTTTGATCAATTTTGATGACTGACGCCCCCCTGCCCATACATAGGGAGCGTCAGTCCCTTGGTGACACTCCCTGCTCAATTGTAGGGGAGCGTCGATGACGCTCTATGCTAATCCTTTGGGGAGAGTTAGTTTGGTTACAATCAATTCCACCTTTTTTAGAGGGAAGGTTCCAGGAGGTTGCAGTTTATTTGGGTCAAAGGGATTTGAGTCCTATCTATATACTTGATCCTAGGCTAAAGATCCTAATTAGTTGAGACATATCCGCAACCATACTCCTAAAATACTCCATGGTGGTTGAGCCTTCATTTTCTATATAAGGAGACCACTCAAGGATGAAGTTGAAGTCTGAAGCATATCAAACCTCTGGTTCATTGGTCAACATATAGTAAGGGTTTGGATAGAAGAAGCATTGGAGGAAGCTTGTTCAACATCAAGGCGATTGTAAGTGTTGTCCATTGTTTCTCATGACTATAAGCTTGGCCTATTCCCATACTTCTGTCTCATTTACTTTACATATGAATGTTATGCTTGTTTCATTTAGTTAGATTTGTTTTCATCTAACTTTGTGTAAGTAGTAGAAGAGGAAGATCATTCTATCCAATTGCAGGAAGATTGTGATCGAGCTAGGACTGGATCCAAAAATGGAGCAACAAGGAGCAACGAGGACAACCTTCAAAAAAGGTGCACTCTGGTTTCTTTTTCCCTCTTCTCATTTTCATGTGAATAGAAAGAAACAAGGGATGTTAGTGCCCACTTGCTCTATTTTGTCTTAGCCAAAGAAAGCTCGGCTAAGGGGAGCTTAACCTGTCTGCATGGTAAGATTTCTCATAACACTATCCCACTTCCCTGTAGGGCTCCAACACAAGGTGGCTAGGATATCTCACTCCTGAGATTCCAATGATTTTCAATTGTAGTTCAAAATCCTCTCAATAACAACAATTACCCTTACACATAGCTGAAAATCCTACATAATTCATGGCAATAGCTTGGCATAAATTCGATTATTGTAAGCACATGGCAACTGCACTCAAAGGGAACTCTCCCAAATTTCCCAACTGAATGGCAATTTGAACTCTCCTAACAATCAATAATTTGAATTACCCCACCGAATGATAATTCAAATAGAATGGTGATTTGAACATAACAATAATTTGAACAAAATGGTCATTGAACAACATGGTAATTCAAACTGCTCGATAATTCCAATTCTCCCTATATGGCCAAAAAGGTATACACCACAAGAGATAACAAGGGCGCACACACCACAAGAGGGTTATTGAGTCTACATCTCAAGTTTGACTAAGTCGGCCTTAACCACATACATAGTATAAAAAAGATGACGTAAAATATGGCTTTAACCATAATTACAAATATATAATGATACATAGAATAGAATGTGTTGTGGCCACATCTACAAATTACACCAATAATTCTAATATTTTAATATTTTTATCTTAAAGTATTAGAATAATTACAGTGAACACAAAGACACTAATAGGATATCTTTTTTGAATTTTCCTCACTCTATAATTTACAAAATATATTTTATTGCCGAAATATAGTCTTGAAATGCAGTATGATGCACATGATGTTGTAAGGAGAAACAAACCATAATAATATATGAGTATGAAGGGACAAGTCAAAAAGCAAATGCAAAAGACAAGTGGTATTTAGCTTCATCCAAAGTAACATACAAAACTTACACTCAAATAATTCATTCAATAGATCTGACAATTTTGAGAACAAAGGAATATACCACCGAATTATTTGAAAGTACTGACAAGAATTTGTTAAAATACTAAATCCATTCTGATTCCCTGACTATTCAATGAATCTGACAATTATGAGAACAAAATACACCACCAAATTATTTGACAGTTTCAATTATGAGAACAACCATGGAATACACCACCAAATTATTTGACAGTTTCAACAGTTTCAATTATGAGAACATCAATGGAATACACCACCGAATTATTTGACAGTTTCAATTATGAGAACGACAGTGGAATACACCACCGAATTATTTGACAGTTTGGATAAAAAAATTTGAACCTTTCAGAGTCCCTCATCAATGGTGTTTAAAGAAACAGGACTTCTTCTCCAAAAGCCTTCATCATCTGTGATTTGATGAACTACTTCTCCACCGAAAACCTGTAAATCATAATATGACGGTAGAGCTGCCCTGGACGGTAAATAATAGATGGAAAATTCGGCTGGTTGACTGCGTTGGGGAAAGTCTGAGTCTCCAAGGCCAGGCCTGCATATTTCCCGTAAATGGCACCTCCTTTCCCCACAATTTTCTCGATTTGATTAGAAGTGTAAAACTGCAAGCCGATGTTATTTGTCCACACATCCAAAACCCTTCCACTGAAATCGTCCTTCACTGTCACAGCATGTCTCAGCAGATGCTTCGACTTTGACCGATCGAGGACAAAGTTTATATCATACCCGCCTGGGACATCGTTTATTCTTTTTCCAATAACAGCCGGTTTTGTAAAATCAAAGGGAGTTCCATTGACAGGAACAATAGCACCAGTGGGAATGAGATACTTGTCCACTGGAGTATATGAATGTGCCCATATTCTCACTTGATTGCTAAGTATGGTTCGGTTACTGTTTTCCCCCGCAAGGTTCCAGTAGGTGTGTTGGGCTAAGCTCACAGGAGTCGCCTTAGTCCTTGGTATTGCTTTCATTTCAAGTGTCAACTCCCCAGGTCCACTCAGAGTGTATGTCGCATATACATCAAGAACACCGGGAAATCCTATTTCAATCGTCACAAGAACACAAAAATGAGTATAAATATAACCCATTTGTACTATATTGCAAAAAATAGGATTTACACAGCCTTATAACAGCAACCAAGCAATGATTTCTCCACAGATATCCATGATTCATAGTAGTGTTTAACTATCAGCAGAATGTAAAATAGCATAAAATAATTAACTGTAGAATTCTATGCAGTTATGCAAATTCTGTATGAATTCTGAATGTATGGACGAATTTCAATATGTATATGTCAGAGTAGATTTTTGTTTATGCACATTGAAGAGATCCCTGACTGTCCATGAGGGGATTATGGGGTTATTAAGTTGCAGTAATTCCACAATAATGAAGCAGTGTAATAGAACCTTGGACAGAACCCGAAAGAACGAACTTACACAATAGTGTAAAATGTAGAAAACACAAAAAAACAAACGTTTTACACGCTAGAGACTATGAATCCATCAGGAAACAAATCCCTATAACTTGACAAGAAAAATCCAAAATGAAGTAGGAATGGCCTTGGATTCCTTAGTCAGAAGAAGTTACTGGACAGGGTGTTATCAGAAAAGTATCAGAAAAGGAACCGAGTACAGTCAGCATGTACAAGGTTTTTCTGAGGAAATGAACTCATGGAAAACCCCCCAAATACTTCCTACGTTTCATGGATGGTAAGCAGGCAAGGTTTTCTGAGGAAATGTACTTGTGGAAAACCCCCCAAATACTTCCTATGTTTCATGGCCCTCCAAATACTTCCTATGTTTCATGGATGGTAAGCAGGTAAACTGTGGGCTCTGATTATGGGCTTTGCCCTGAAGAATCAAGTTACAGGCCTAGCCCTGAGGAATCAAGAGAGTTGACCCGTGACCAACAACAAAGCATATGCAGGGTTATCCTGAGGGGAAGTTTAATTCTAAAGCAAATCCATAATCCTATGTCTGATACCACTAGCATGAAAATGTATACGAAAGTAATACGTTTGGCAGGATCAATTTAATAGAGTAGATACACTGACAATTTTTTGGACAAGTGATGTAGAGAAAGAAATCTGAATAGCTATCAGGCTATGCATTCCCGGTGATCTCTAAGGAATCATGGAATTTATCGTCCTAGATCTGCAAGAATTAGGATGTGTATCATTTCGGAAGTAGAGATTGTAGTGAATATATGGGAGGCACATCAAATTTAAACAGCCCAAGGGACAATGTAAATACTAAACTGTGTATATTCTGTCCCTCTGTGTTTGTAAATTTTTATTTTAACTTACAAAAATTAAATAAAATCTGATAAATAAAGCAGAAAAATGTATAATTTCAATGAACTCTTGAAAATCTAACCAGAGTGACCTGAAAAAAAGCAAACCAATAAATATATTCAAAGATATATGTGTCTGTGACATTCCTACCTTGTTCACCGTCATAACTGTGGTAAGCAAACTGTATAGATGGACGAGGTCCATTTCTCACTCTCTTTACCCTCCATAATACCTTGTCGAATCCCCTCTTTCCTCCTGCATCATCAACAGGGCCGAGAATGAATATAAATAATAGAATACCAAGGGTACCCAGATAAATCAATTTCGTCTGGACATAAGGAAATAATTAAACATAATGCAGGAACTGACCATGGAGTGTATTGTTCCCATTATTTTTAGGGAGATGATATGTTTTGCCATCTAATGTGAATTCTCCATCCTTGATTCTGTTGGCCACGCGCCCCACGATGGCACCAAAGTAAGGCGAAGTGCCATTCTGTGTATATCCCACAGACCCCGAATTCAGGTCAGAAACCCCTTTATATTAACAGTAACAGCAGAGGGAAACACAAAAAATTACAGTAAATTTAATGGATACTTGCCATGTATGGAGTGAGAGTATCAAAACCCAGAACCACATCTGCTACCTTACCTGCACATTTACTAGCATCAGCAGCCTTCCTTGATACAAAATGAAAGACAGCCATTCAGATTCAATATTTGTCCATGGCATTCTAAAGGTAGACTGGTGGGAGTTTATTACAATTAGTCTCGGTTTGATTCTCAGCACATTTCAACCCATTGCTGTGTGGGTTTAACTTAGAAATCTCTGAAGCTATAGATGAATAAGCTCTGGCCAAAAGGTGGGTGGACTAGCTCAAAAGCTCTGGCCAAAAGGTTGGTGGACTAGCTGAAGTAGTTGATCTCTTTGAGCTTCATGCAGGAGGTTTTGGCTAAATTCTCTGGTTGGCTACCTTTATTGTGTGCCTTATGGATCACAGGATCAGATACTGATTAATGATCAGAGACTGATTAATGAAAGAAGAGCCAAAGAGTTTTCCCACCAAAATTTTCATTTCAACCAATTGCTGTGTGAGTTTAACTTACAAATCTCTGAAACTATAGGTGAATAAGCTCTGGCCAAAAGGTGGGTGGACTAGCTCAAGTAGTTGATCACTTTGAGCCTCATGCAGGTGGTTTTTGCTAAATTCTCTGGTTGGCTACCTTTGTTGTGTGCCTTACTATATATCCATATCCACATAGGATCAGACATTGATAAATGAAAGAAATGCCAAAGAGTTTTCCCACCAATTTTTCATTGAAAAAAAAGATACAAAAGCCATGATAAATACAGCATACCTTTGGCATCCGGTACGTTCACAGACAATATGGTGGCTCCCCAGTTGGTAAACCTGATGTGCAAATCTCCCCTACGTAATTCAAATATGCGAAGTCTATTTTTCCACAATGAGTCTTTCTCTGCTTGGCATGCACAGAGAGAAGCGAAAAAGACTATCAAACCAAACAACCAAAGATTACAACCCAAAGTCCCCATAATCATCAAAATCCTGTCAATGCAAACCGAACAGGATCCGATTCAACTCCTTACTGTAACTATGAAGAAGATAGAATATTGGATCTATTTGGTGTGACCAGATCCTTAAATAAGTGGACCAGATAAGTTCAAAATACTCTGTAATACGTGATGCCGACTCACTACTCTATCCAGATTCTAAAAATACAAATCCATGGTAAGAAACCCAAGTTAACAGATACTGATCATCCGCATTTACAGGCATGCAAATAATTGTGAAACGTGGATTACATATCCCAATCTTCACCAAGTAACTCCAGCATTGGTGATCGGTATTACCTAGGTGCATGCATGTGATGTTACTGAATATCTAGGCAAGGACATGTGCTTGCTTAGCTTTATCTATCTCTATTTATTTTGCCATGCATATTAATTTTGTATATCTATGGATTTTTACAATTACTGAAAAGTTCTCAGAGCTCTTTATGGATTCTTGTGCCTACTTTAATACATATATCTTTGGCCATGATTAATTCTATATGGGTTGAATTGGAAGGGTGACAAAATTGCCCTGGACAATGCTTATTGGTCAAAGTTGAAAGCACCAAAAATTATAGAAAACATTCCAGAGATAGAATTAAGTTGACATGGGAATAAGAGCTACATGAGGTGGAGGTTTTTTGGGAGTTCCATCCTCGTTTGTCTACTCCACATGGGTACAACAGCCTCATAGCCATCATATTCTAGTCACTTCTTCTTTTCATAAATTGTCAAATGGAAAGTTGGGAATTTGACATATAATGGCCATGGCTCAACTATGGTGAGACTCCATTATCTCCTCTATACCTTTGACCAGCGCTGTCCTCCCCTTGCTATGTTGAGACAATTATGAACGAGCAGAAATGGGTGTGGAGACACCATAAGGCTCTTTGTTCAAAGTGTAAGTTGTCCTTTCCCAAGAGTTTAGAAGTTGGTGTCAGTGTGTCACATCCAACTCTATTCTATATATACGTATTATTGCTAAATGATAAAACCTTGTCCATTGTGATTTTATTAATCAAAATAATTTTACTTTTCATATTAAAACTATGTTTTATGTTTTATTACTCAATGATGGGATTTTATTAATCAAAATAATTTTAATTTTCATATTAAAACTCTAAATTTATTTGAGTTATAATATGTGTTATTACTAAATGATAAAATCTTGTCAATTAGGATTTTATTAATCAAAATATAATTTTCCTTTTCATATGAAAACTTTAAATCTATTTAATAACCTATTAAATAACATTAAAAAAAACTTTAAATCTATTTAATAACCTGTTAAATAACATAAAACATGACAATCTAGGATAACTTGTTTTCTATCAAGTCAAATATAACTTGTCTTCTATCAAGTCAGATTTGGGAATAAGGATAAACTAGCCACATACATGTGAACTCTAAATTTATTTTATAACAAACATGACAATCTAGGATAACTTGTCTTCTATCAAGTCAAATATAACTTGTCTTCTATCAAGTCAAATATAACTTGTCTTCTATCAAGTCAGATTTGGAAATAAGGATAAACTAGTCACATACATGTGAACTTTAAATTTATTTTATAACCTGATAGCTTTTCTTCTATAAAGTCAAATTTCCGTGTTAGGGGAGTATGGAGAAACTAGCCACATACATGTGAACCCACTTTTAGAAAGACTTCACAAACAAACAAAATCAGAAAAAGTAAGGATTTTAAGCCAACCATAAAAAAGGGGTTGAGTAGTTCCAAGGTGTGTGAACCCACTTTTAGAAAGACTTCACAAACAAACTCAGAAAATGTGAGGATTTTAAGCCAACCACAAAAAGGAGTCGAGTAGTTCCAAGGTGAACAAATTGACAATGCCCTCCCAAAATAGGGACCATACAAAAAAAGCCATTTTTTTATTTCAAAATGATTCTACACAATTCTAAGATAAAACAATTAGATACATTCTTTTGATTTAAGTCTCAAGAGTTTGTTAAATTAAGCATTTATAATAGGTTTATAGTAGCAACCCATACCCATCAACTAGTTTACATTTTTGAAAGGCCTTGGACTAGCATTCTTACTTTTAGTTCTTCCACAACGTGAACACCAAACTTAGAGATGAGGAAGTCATGTGTGAGCTTAATATATGATCCAAAACCAATTTGTTTGGGGGTGGAAACTCAAAATGCTCTTTCTGAAGTTAAGTTTATTTGGTCCATGTTATAATAAATCTGAATAATTGTTATGTCCATGCCATAATAAATCTGAATAATTGTGTGCTAGTGTGTTATTGGAGAAAAGTTCCCTTAGGTGTCAAATTGTATGACTAAGCCCCTGTTGATAAAAGAAAATTGATCATCTAGATTCCCTACTCTTGGGATAATAAAAAAATTCCATATCAGAAGAAGGAAATTTTGGTAGATTATGAGTTCATTGTGTAGCCCTCAGTCTCAACTTCGTCACACATTTTTTGGATTCAATATTCGAGTTACTGTGCTCAAGATATCCAGGTTTTTGTTTAACCGCAAAAAAAAATGCGTTTTTCCATGTGCAACATAACTATGCCCATTTTTGGAACCACGCTTATTTTTCCTGTTTCCATTCTTATCACTTAAGGCTAAGTCTTGAGTGAGTCTCATTTTCTTGATTCCTACTCTCCTATCCTCCCTCACTCTGCATCTGCACTCCCTCTTCTCCCTCACCTTCCCCACTTCTCTCTCCTTATTCCTCCTCTCTCGTTCACTTCCTCATTCACTTAACCTTTTATCCTAAGTTTCATATATTATACCATCAACCAATGAGATATTTCCACGTTGAATTTAATTATTGGTGCATCCTCAACCAATGTATCACTTAAGGCTAAGTCTTGAGCGAATCTCATTTTTTTGATTCCTACTCTCCTATCCTCCCTCACCCCACATCTGCATTCCCTATTCTCCCTCACCTTCCTCACTTATCTCTCCTTATTCCTCCTCTCTCGTTCACTTCCTCACTCACTTAATCTTTTATCCTAAGCTTCATAAATTATACCATCAATCAATGAGATCTTTCCACATGGCATTTAATTACTGGTGCATCCTCAACCAATGAGATCCTTCCACATGGAAGACCACAATTAGTGACACATGGCAGACCACAATTGGTAATAGATGGCATCATACATTATGCCATCAACCAATGAGATCCTTCCACATGGAATTTAATCACTGGTGCTTCCTCAACCAATGAGATCCTTCCACATGGAAGACCAATTATACCATCAATCAATGAGATATTTCCACATGGCATTTAATTATTGGTGCATGATCCAGGTGGATATCGGTGGCCACCCACCTTTTCCAAATGGCTCAAAACAGTTTTTTGGTAATGTTGGCAATTTACTATTTTTAGCAGGTTTTAACTTTCGGGGCCATTTTGAGGGCCCAAATGAAGGTTTTTCAAGATTGAGGTTCTCAATGATATCCAAAGGCATATTGAGCCCCCAAAATGAATCTCCTCGATGATACCTTTCCAATGAGCTATCACACGCCTAAAATGGAGATTGTATGCAAAAGTTACGACCCCGGGAAGTTGATGTACTCACTTACCCAAATGGGGCCCACATGACTTTTGGCGCTTCATCTCCTAGGGTTAGATTTTTGGATGTCTAGGGTTTTTTGCATTCCTGCTTATTGTAAAAATGCCTTCAGAGCCTCATTGTAATCATCTTCTTGCGAATGCGAGTAGTCGTCACATCTCTTCTCAGAGATAAGCTGCCACCATTCTAACGAGTCTCTCACTCTGTATTTTTACAGTTTCTGTACCTTTATTTCATTAATAGAAATCATGTATTATTGTATCTCTGTGTTTATGGTTTCATCTCTGATATATTTCTGTTATATTATTGGATATACGTGATATCTCTGTGCATTTCTTTATTATATCTCCACTCTCATTTCGTGCCGAAAGTAATTTGGATCAGTGCATCCTCAACCAATAAGATCCTTCCACATGGAAGATCACAATTAGAGACACATGGAAGACCACAATTGGTAATAGATGGAATCATACATTATACCATCAACCAATGAGATCTTTCCACATGGAATTTAATCAATGGTGCATCTTCAATCAATGAGATCCTTCCACATGGTAGACCACAATTGCTAACACATGGAAACAAATGAGAGTGTGACATGTGGCACTTCATGATGACCCATCACGCAATGACACATGATGACATATGGAAGCTGACTCATCACCACTGGGCACTGAATAGGCATGGGTGGAGAATGATTGGTCGATCAAAATGTTTTTTATTTAATTAATTTCTTAAGGGGTCAAATGCCAAGTTTCCATAATATTTTCTTGGTTCTCATTAAAAGCATGGTATACTTTTATTATATACCATCAAATCTCAAGAACTCACATGCAAGTGGGATAAGTTTTATGAAGAAAAGTCGAATTTCTTAAGGGAATGGACGAAATATTAAATCAAGGGCTTGTTGGCATGTTTACAGGAAGAATGTGCTTTTCGTTGATGGAAAGAAAAACAACGAACCAAACCTCAAGACTGCAGAAGACGAGAAAGCTCAGAAGAGATAGGGGGTTCCAGAAGTGCAGACGAGATCCAAGAGACAAAATCGTAGGAGGAACAAAGGTTGAGAAAACCTTCTAAGTCAGAGAGATCAGAAAGCTAAGGAGGAAGAACGACAGTGGTCGTTGGATCACTAATCCCAAGTACCCGATGACTATTAGATCAACGTCCAGTGACCAGAGGAAGCACAGAGGAGAAGTACAGATCTGATCCGTTGGATCTGAGCATCGAGGATCAATAGTCGTTGGATTCAGAAATACATGCACAAAGGTTAAGCCTTTGGATGAGCGTAGGAGAGCAGACTTGTCAAAGTCTCGAAAAAGGCAAGGATCGTCCATCGTCAAGAATAACAGGTGGCACACGATCCACAACTCCGGAGCAAATCACTTTGAGATTTTTCAGTTTGAGATCTGAAATCCCCGAAGTCCGGAGAGCCGGAGAGCCGGAGTAAATGTCAATCATTAGATAATTTTAAAGTGGAAGGATAGGATGAGCTAGAAAAGCATCATCGCAGAAAGATTGAGCCGTTGATCTAAGAACATGATCGACAAACAACATTTAGTTTGGATCTAAAAGTTGCGAGGAGCTTATTGTTCATGGATTCTCACTTTAAAAGAATTGGCAACTGGAAAAGTCGAAATACCTGAAGTCTCGAAGGCTGAAGTCCCGAAGTGAATGAGGATCCACGTCAGCAAGCCTATGTCAGCAAGGACACATGGCGCAATCAGACAATGACAAGTGTCAAGTTGATTCGGCATTTCAGGTACGTGAAAATCACAAATCCAAGTGACACGTGGCAGCTACTAGGCTCATGACATGTCATCAAGTGACATAAGTAAGTGACGTCACTTTGGGAGTTTTACCACCAGCGATTAGCCTAAAGTCCCGAAGTCCCGAACATCGAATACTTGAAGAAGATCCAGACCGTCGACTGCCAGAAGGACGCGTGGCATAAATCTATGCAGTTCGGGGAAAGACACTCCGGAAAAAGCGAGTAAAGAAAGTTAAGAGTTGAGATTCTTGAACCCTGAGAACCTAAAGTTAATCTGAAATGTTTGATTCTGAGAGACATGTGTCAGTCGATCACTAACTCTGGATAAAAGCAAAGGAAGGAGGAAAGATCGGAAAGTTGAGATCTCTAAACCCTGAATACCCGAAGGGATTGTGACCATTGATCCAAAAGGGACATGCGTCGTTGGATCGTGGACTCTAAGTGAAATGATCCGGGAGCAAGCGGAGCTTGAGAATCGAGACTCTCGAAGCCCGAAAGGCGAAATCGATAACGTTCGTTGGTTTGAAGGGCCACATGTCACTTGGTCTTTGAGACTAAGGATCACGCGTGGACGTAGGAAAGAAGGCGGGAAAAGACAAGAAATCTGAGCCATTGATCGAGGGAATATGTCAAACACTGAGAGATCGACAATTAGGCATGATTGTGAGATCAAAAGTTTCTTGCAAGTTAATTTTCTGAGGGCAGGCCACAATTGAAACCACGGTATTAGAGAAAGGGTATGTGGCAGTTGGAGGTAGATTGCGGGGAGAAAAGCGGTTAATCCTAAAACCATTGATGGGCATGCTCGCAGTCATTTGCCTATGCAAAGATGTAGCCCGAGGTCACATGCGACAGGGGGCTAACGAGAAGAGATCTCGCACCCACAATCTAGTGGTCATGTGAAGTTTATCGCCCGAGGTCATATTGAAATAAAGGGGGCTAGTGCTTGCTAGACCAAGAATGCAAAGCGCCTTTTGAATAAGCATTTGGTTACCGTCGATGGTCACGTGAAAGTAGGGGCTTAGAAGCCAAAGAAGCCATAATTGACTAGTTGTAACTGACAGAGGAGACACAGAGTTTCAACAGCTAGAGAAGCCAAAGAATCTTTGGATAACTGCAACTGATGATGAACAGATACTGTATACATGCCACAGAAGACGATGAGTTGCTATGATGATCGGGCAGAGTACTCGATGTGAGAATGAAATGCAGAACATAGAACAACGTGTGTTACTTCGATAGTGATGCATATGGGTTTCTAGAGAGGAAGATAAGTACCTGAAGAGGAGATCAAAGATGCAGTGTATAGCATGCAGAGGCAGCACAGAGTATAAAGAGAAGAAAGAGAAGTTGAATAGTGTATCAATGTGCGCAACAGGAGAATGAACAAAGGATAGAAGCGAAACAAAGAATAGAAGCTGGAAGAGATAGAGCAAGTAAGTAAATTTTTGTAAGATTCAATCAGGGTGGTAGGGTGGTGCTAGGGAGGATTGCAGTCCTCTAAATTCTAGTTGGTGCTAGAAGATATTCTGGGAGTTGGTGCTTCCTTCTAGTGGGTGCTAGAGAAACCTGGGAGTTGGTGCTTCCATCTAGTTGGTGCTAGAGAAATATGAGAGTTGGTGCTCTTTGCAAGTTGTAGCTTGCTATCAGAGGTTGTAGCTTCATATTTGAGTTAGAGCTCAAAGATTGTGATGTACATGAAAGTTGGAGCTTGATTGACATCCTAAGAAGAAGAGGTTTTCTCCCTTTGTGGGTTTCCTCATGAGAAATTTATGTCTCTGTGTATTTCGTGTGATGGATCAAATATTGTTTATCAGTAACACATTAAATAATAATTTAGAAAGATTCAAAAAAGAACAAAAAGTTTCAATCTTATATTATAACTGATTCACCCCCCCCTCTCAGTTATATTTCCAACAATTGGTATCGGAGCGGGTTCCTTTTATTTAAAGGTAGATCAGTAAGCTTAAACATGACAAGTCATGAAGGAAATTCAACCAATAAGGCCCCCCTATTCAATGGAACAAACTTTTCCTTCTGGAAAGTTAGGATGAGAACCTACATAATGGATTTAGGTGTAGATGTCTGGGATGTGGTAGAGACTGGTTATGTAAAGCCAGTTGTATTAGCTAATAAGGATGAAAAGATAGAATTCAACTTCAACGCTAAAGCTATGAATGTTATTCTTAGTGGGCTTGCAGAAGCAGAGTTTGTCAAAGTCATGCACTGTGATTCAAAAAAAGTTATGTGGGACAAGCTGATAAGTAGTTATCAAGGTGATGAAAAAGTGAAAGACACAAAACTTCAGACTCACAGACTGAAGTTTGAGCAGTTAAATATGGATGAATATGAAACTATTAGTAAGTACTTCTTACATATAGAAGAACTTGTCAACACTATGAAAGGCCTAGGTGAAATGATAGATGATTCTTTTCTAATCCAGAAAATATTAAGATCTCTTCCTGATAGATTTAACTCAAAGGTCTCTGCTATAGAGGAAATAGTTGATCTCAAAACGTTGACACTAGATCAACTTCTTGGAACCCTAACTGCTTATGAAATGAGAATCACCAAAGGTAAATCCACTACAAGAGAGGCGTCTTTTAAAGTAGAGAAAAATATAGACTCCGATATAGATGAGATTGAAGCAAATTTTGTTAGAAGACTGAAGAAAGGACCAGGCAAATACAAAGGTAAACTGCCCTTCAAATGTTTCAACTGTGGTAAGATAGGTCATTTTGCATCTAAGTGTCCTCACAACAGAAAGGATTAGACATATGACGATGAAGAGAATCACAAACAGAAAAAGGTCTATAAAGAGAATAATTTTAAGAAGAAAAGCCTTTTTGTAAACAATGACGATGATCCCTCAGATGATGAAAGTAGTGACTCTTCTATTGAAGATAAAATAAATGATATCATGCTAACATATTTAAAAGATCTAAACACTGAAGATACAGGAACTGAGTTCGCTGACTGTGAAGTAGAAGTAGATCTTGAAGGAGAACTTGTCAGTGCCATGGAAGAGATTGATAGACTCGGAGAAAACAAAACAAAACAAAAACAATTATTGCTTAGGTATGAGAAAACATGGAAGGAACCATCTGAAGAAATTAATATGTTGAAGGTTAAGTTAGAAGAAGCTAAGAAGATTGAAGACATCCTCAAACAACAATTGAAGGAAGCCGAAACAAAAGGTGAAAAATTGGAAGTTGAAGTAGTGACCGTCATAAAAGATCTAGATAAATTCCAGGCCTTATATCATCAGAATGTAACAAGTATTAAAGCCTCAGAAGGATTAGCCTCCATTCTGAATCAACAAAGGAATTCAAAGTTGAAAATTGGTTTGGGTTATGAAGAGGGATCAAGTAGTGTTCAGCCAAGAAACAAAGAATCCATCAAGTTTGTCAAATCTACTACTAGTGACAACAACAAACCTACATAAACAAAGGAAGATAATTAGTTGCTAAGGAGCAGTGAAGGAAAAGCTACCAGAATTGAATCTGAAGAACAAAGAAATAATACACTCTTTGCTCAAGAAAATCATCAGCATGGAAGAAATTGACCTGCTCAAAGAAGACAACCATTTTCCAAGTACAAATATTTTTTCTATGGATATTGTTTTTACTGCTTTAACTTTGTTACAGGTGAGTCCTCCCAGAAGCTCAGAAAAAGAGCCAAAAAATTGCAAAAAATTCACCCAAAATGCATAAAAAATGGTGAAAATGCTAGTGAAGGTAGGAGAAGGCTAATGGATCATAAACACATAGAAAAAGTGATTTGAAAGGTGGTAAAAGGGTAGGGACAAACCAAGGAAATACAATAGGATTCCTTCCCCAATGGAGTCACCAATTTCTGTTATAGGTGAATCCTCCCACGGACAAACAGATTCCCTCTTAATCCTCTAGACTCCTAACGCCAAGACAAAAAATGATTAACATGGAAACTGACATCCTTTTTAGATCTAATTAAGCTAATATATGAAGAGGAGGAAGAAATATGTGTACCTTGTTAATGGCATTTGCCATCGCAAAGTCCAAGCTGAGCTCCAATCCCGAGCTCCTCGATAGGTCTTCTAGAACAAACAAAGATACAACTGGCTTCCTATTCTACTGAGATTAGCTCAAATACAGATCCATCTACTGAAGACAAGTTCATGTGAAACAAACATAAACTTGAAATAAATATGCCAAACATGTATATGCATTAATGAGAACAAACGAAGAGTACCTACAATCCTTTGATGAAGGTGCAACAACTTCTTCCAGCTCTCCTTGTCCAACCCCTTTGTTCAAGTAATCTACATTGATTATGCTTCAATGGTGCCTCACTTATGAGATCATAAGTTTGGTATAATTCTCAATCTCCATCTCTCTCAATACCACTCATGAGATCATAAGTTTGTAATTCTCAATCTCCATCCCCCCTCTTCCATGGAAATCCCTCATTATATAGGATTTGGAGGCTTAACCACCATCGAGAGGATCTCTCATCAGATCCACTAAGAAATGGATCTCTAAGATATTTAGGGAGAAAATATCTCTTAAGGATTTTGGGGAGGAAATATCTCTCAAGGATTTTAAGGAGGAAATATTTCAACCATCCATGAGATCCTCCACCT
>ML794465.1:207835-243384 GCA_009831015.1 Picea engelmannii | reverse complement strand
GGGGAGGAAATATCTCTCAAGGATTTTAAGGAGGAAATATTTCAACCATCCATGAGATCCTCCACCTTCCCTAAAAAATAGGAAACCAAATGTGAGGTGGATTCTCACACTTAATCAATTTATTTTCCATGCATATTAATAATAATTCATGTGCACTTGGTTCTCACACTTAATTTGTTTTCCATGAATATTAATAATAATTCACGTGTACTTGGTATTTTTCCCTTCATGTAATATATCCCTCCTCCATATTGACTAGGGATTGTGACATAGGTTATTCCATGGTGTCAAGGTGTATGAGACACTTATATGACACTTTATGACACTTAGGGTGAGGTACCTAGGTGTGAAAATTTCATGTGTAACAACTTTGGCCACAAAGTTGTAAATTGTTCTCTAAGATTTAGACCTGAGCAATCAAGACAACCAAGGAATAAATACCTGTCTCAACAAAGAATAAGACAACCAAGTTACAAACAACCACAGACTGCAAATCATGTGATGGTTGGGAAAAAGACGCAGATTAAGAATAACAATCGTTATGATCCTTTGTTCAATGAACCAGAATGTTACATCTGCCATAATTGTGGACATAAATCTGCAGATTGTTGCTTAAAGAACTATAAGTGAGATTCAAATCATAGGGATGAAAACGCCAAGGTTTGGAAGAAGAATGAAAATAACAAGTGTGGATTGGTGTTGTCAACTCAAAGACAAAAAGACTCCTAGTATATTGATAGCGGATGCTCCAGTCATATGACAGGTGAGAAAAGTAAGTTCCTATCACTCAAGGAAAATAAATTAGGAAGTGTGACCTTTGGAAATGATGCTCCAGGAAAGATCAGAGGTAAACGTATAGTAAGATTAAGTAATGGAAGAAACAAAGATCAATATGTATTATTTGTTGATGGTTTAAAGCATAATCTTCTCAGTGTTAGTCAGATATGTTACAGAGGATGTGAAGTCACTTTCACTCCCAAGAATTGTAAAATAAAGACAACAAACACAGGAGAGCTGCTTGAAAAAGGGGTTAGAACCGAAAACAATGTATATGTTCTGAAGGAAGATAAGGAGAAATGTCATTTAAGAAAAAATGATGAAAGTTGGTTATGGCACAAAAGGCTTGGACACCTGAACTTTGATCATATTGTCAAACTGAATAATGAAGGTGTTGTGAAAGACCTTCCAAAAATATCTAAGCCTAATAACTTTGTATGCGATTCCTGCCAAATGGGGAAGTTAACTCGTGCCCAATTCAAATCGAAGAGTTTCACATCTTTAGAGAAACCACTTCAACTTGTTCATATGGATCTGTGTGGACCATCGTGAAAAGAAGGAACTGGAGGAGAACGTTACTTTATGCTAGTCATTGATGACTTCTCCAGACGTATGTGGGTTGCCTTTCTGAGAGAAAAATATGATGTGTTTGAGAAGTTCAAAACGTTTAAGACATTAGCCGAGAATCAGACAGGAAGAAATTTAAAAGTTAAAGGCAATTTTCTCAGACAGAGGAGGAGAATTTTTGTCAAGAGATTTCAAAGAATTCAGTGATAGACATGGAATTAAAAGAGAATATACTATTCCAGGTACTCCTCAACAAAATGGAGTTGTAGAACGCCAAAATAGATCAGTTCAGCAGATGGCAAGGGCCATGATGAATGAAAGGGACATTTCAAAAACCTTCTGGGTGGAGGTTGTTCACACAATTTTTCATATTCTGAACAAAACACATCTAAGGCCGAACAATGATAAAATTCCACATGAGTTGTGGTTTGGTCGACCTGCATCCATCAAGCACTTCAAAGTATTTGGAAGTAAATGCTACATCAAAAATAATGATAATCATCTGGGAAAATTTGATAGTAGAGATGATGAAGATATCTTCTTAGGATATGCAAAAAATAGTAAAGGTTACAGATGCTTTAACAAAAGAATGAATAAATTAGTAGACTATATTGATGTTCAAATTGATGAAGAAGATCCTGTAAAAGATCAACAGAGAATAAACACTAAGCCAAATGAAAAATATGGTGAGAATATTGAAAATGAAGAACAACAAATCCCAGAGTCACAAGAAGATGATGAATTAGGTGGAGAAGAGACACCCAGACAAGAAGAGTTAGGATAGTAATCAACATCAAATCCTTCCTTCAAAATTACTCAAAAGAATCATCTCGAAAGTCAAATAATTGGTGAGAAAGACAAAGGTGTACAAACCAGGAGGAGGATAATCAAAGACACCGAGCAATCACATATAGCCTTCGTATCCATGGTGGAACCCAAGAACTTCAATGAAGTCAATGAAGCTGTAAATTGGTTAAAATCATTGAATGAGGAACTAGACCAGATTGAAAATAATGACACTTGGGAACTCGTTCCTAGGCCAACAAATAAAAATGCAATAGGATCCAGATGGGTCTACAAAAATAATATGAATGAGCAAGGAAATATTGTAATAAATAAGGCTAGATTGGTCTGCAGAGGATATGCTCAAATAGAAGGAATGGACTTTGATGAAATGTTTTCACCCGTATCAAGATTAGAACCTATTAGAATGTTTCTTGCCTATGCTTGTCACAAACAGTTTAAATTGTATCAAATGGATGTCAAGTCGGTTTTTCTAAATGGAGATATAAAAGAAGAAGTCTATATGGAACAACCAGAGGGTTTCCAATTGTCAAATAACCCTGACTTTGTCTGCAAGCTGAAGAAAGCCTTATATGGGTTGAAGCAAGCTCCTCCTGCCTGGCATTATAGACTAGATAAATATCTTCAAGACAAAGGGTTCAAGAGAGGAACAATTGACATAAATCTATATATCAAAACAGAGGGTAATGATTTACTCATTGTGTTGGTCTATGTAGATGACATCATCTTCATAAACAATAATACTTTGTCAGTACAATGGTTTGCCTCTACCATGTAGTCTGAATTTGAAATGTCTATGATAGGGGAACTATCATTTTTTCTTGGTCTGCAAATTACTCAGAGGTCTGAAGGATTATTTCTTTCTCAGGAGAAATATTTAAGAGAAATGTTGAAAAGGTTTAAAATGGAACATTCTACACCTATGAGCACACCTATGGTCACTGGATACAAGTTAAGCAAGGATGATGACTCACCTGAAGTTGATCAGAGTTCCTATAGGTCTATGATAGGAATCCTATTGTACATCACAACATCCTGTCCATACATAATGCATGTTGTTGGAATGGTAGGAAGGTATCAGGCTGCACCTAAACAGAGTCATTTGTTAGCTGTCAAAATAATATTCAGATACTTGAAAGGAACAATGAACTATGGCCTATGGTATCCTAGGAATCATAATTTTAAACTATCAGTCTATTCAGATGTTGATTGGGCTAATTGCGTGGATGAAAGGAAAAGCACAAGTGGTGGTGCATTCTTCTTAGGAGATTCTCTTGTAGCATGGGGTAGCAAGAAGCAAGGTTCCATTTCCTTATCAACTACAGAAATTGAATACATTGCAGCTGCCACTTATTGTACTCAAGTATTATGGATGATTCAAACACTTTTAGACTTGGAGGTAAAGTATAGTGCATCGATCCCAATTCATTGTGATAATACTTGTGCCATTAGTGTGTCAAAGAATCTTGTATTTCACCCCAAGACCAAGCATATACCCATCAAGAGGGAACAAGTAACCAACACTATTGTTTCTTTGCATTATATTCCATCCCAAGATCAAATTGTTGATATCTTCACTAAACCGCTTGCAAAGAATCACTCTGAGTATCTACGGCAGAAGTTGGGTGTGACCTTGTTACCAAGTTAAATAGTCTATCTGATCATGGGGAGAGTGCTACTAGTATATCTGATCAGAGGGAGCACAGAGTCACTCTCTGTTCTCTTTGACATTGATGTCAAAGGGGGAGAAAATGGTGTTGTCTGTATGCTACAGTTGGAGGTCTAAGAAAAATAGTGCAGCCTTTCAGGATTGCCATCAATGCCAAAAGGGGAGATTGTTGGCATGTTTACAGGAAGAATGTGCTTGTCATTGATGGCAAGAACAACAAAGAACCAAACCTCGAGTGTGCAGAAGACGAGAAATATCATAAGAGATAATGGGTTCCAGAAGTGCAGACGAGATCCAAGAGATGGACTTGTAGGAGGAGCAAAGGTCGAGAAAACCTTCTAAGTCAGAGAGATCAGAAAGCTCAGGAGGAAGAATGGCAGTGGTTGTTCGACCACCAATCCCAAATACCCGATGACCATTATATCAACGTCCAATGACCAGAGGAAGCACACAGGAGAAGTACAGATATGATCCGTTGGATTTGAGCATCGAGGATCAATAGTCGTTGGATTCAGAAATACATGCATGAATGTTAAGCCTTTGGATGAGCATATGAGAGCAAACTTTTCAAAGTACCGAAGTCTCAAAGTAAGAAGGGATCATCCATCGTCAAGACTGACAGGTGACACACGATCCACAACTCCAGAGAAAATCACTTCAAGAATTTTCAGTTTGAGATCTGAAATCCCCAAAATTTGGAGAGTCGGAGTAAACGTCAGTTGTCAGATCATTTTAAAGTGGAAGGACAGAATGAGGTAGAAAAGAAACATCACAAAAAGATCAAGCCATCAATCTAATAACATGATCGACGAACAACATTTAGTTCAGGTCTAAAAGTTGCAAGGAGGTTACTGTTTGGGGATTCTCACTTTGGAAGAATTGGTGACTTGAAAAGTTAAAATACCCGAAGTCCCAAAGTGAATGAGGATCCATGTCAGCAAGCTTACTTCAGCAAGGACACATGGCGCAATCAGACAATGACAAGTGTCAAGTTAATTTGGCATTTTAGGTACGTGCAAATCACAAATCGGAGTGACACGTGATAGCTACTAGGCTCATGACACGTCATCAAGTGACGTAAGTAAGTGATGTCACTCCAGGATTTTTACCACCAGAGATTATCCTAAAGTCCCGAAGTCCCGAATGTCGAATACCTAAAGAAGATCCAGACCATCGACCGCTAGAAGGACGCATGGCAGAAATATGTGCAGTTTGGGGATAGACACTCCAGAAAAAGAGAGAAAAGAAAGTTAAGAGTTGAGATTCCCGAACCCTGGGAACCTGAAGTCAATCTCAACCGTCTGATTCTGAGAGACACGCATCAGTCGATCGCTAACTCTGGATAAAAGAAAGGGAAGGAGGAAAGGTCGAAAAGTTGATATCTACGAACCCTGAATACCCGAAGGGATTGTGACCGTCGATCCAAAAGGGACATGCGTCGTTGGATCGTGGACTCCGGGTGAAATTCTCTGGGAGCAAGAAAAGATTGAGAATCGAGACTCCCGAAGCCCGAAAGGAGAAATTGATCTCGTCCATTGATTTGAAGGGCCACATGTCACTTGGTCGTTGAGACTAAGGATCGCGCGTGGACGGAGGAAAGAAAGCAGGAAAAGATAAGAGATCTGAGCCGTTGATCGAGGGAATCTGTCAGAGACTGAGAGATCGACAATCACGCATGATTGAGAGATCGAAAGTTGATCACAAGTTAATTTTCTGAGGGCAAGCCGCAATTGAAACCACAGTATTTGAGAAAGGGTACATGGCAACTAGAGGTAGATTGCGGGGAGAAAAGCGGTTAATCCCAAAACCATTGTTGGACGTGCCCGCAATCATTTGCCTATGCAAAGACGTAGCCTGAGGTCACATGCGACATGGGGCTAACGAGAAGAGAGTTCGCGCTGCAATCTCGTGGTCATGTGAAGTTCATCGCCCAAGGTAATATTTAAATAAAGGGGCCTAGAGCTCACTAGACCAAGAACGCGAAGCGCCTTTTGAATAAGTGTTTGGTCACAGTCGATGGTCACATGAAGGTAGGGGCTTAGAAACCAAAGAAGCCATAATTGACTAGTTGTAACTGACAGAGAAGACGAAGAGTTTCGATAGCCAGAGAAGCCAAAGAATCTTTGGATAACTGTCACTGATGATGAACAGATATTGCATAACCGCCAGAGAAGACGATGAGTTGCTATGATGATCAGGAAAAGTACTCGACATGAGAATGAAATGCAAAATAGAGAACAGTGTGTGTTACTTCGATATTGATGCATGTGGGTAGGTAGAGAGGAAGAGAAGTACCTGAAGAGGAGATCAGAGATGCAGTGTATAGCATGCAGAGGCAACACAGAGTATAAAGAGAAGAAAGATAAACTGAACAGTGTATCGCTGTGCGCAGCAGGAGAATAAACTGAGGATAGAAGCGGAATAGAGAATAGAAGCTGGAAGAGACAGAGCAAGTAAGTAAAGTTTTGTAAGATTCAATCAGGGTGGTAGGGTGGTGCTAGGGAGGACTGCAGTCCTCTAAATTCTAGTTGGTGCTAGAATATATTCTGGGAGTTGGTGCCTCCTTCTAGTGGGTGCTAGAGAAACCTGGGAGTTGGTGCTAGAGAAATCTGAGAGTTTGTGCTCTCTGCAAGTTGTAGCTTGCTATCAGAGGTTGTAGCCTCATATTTGAGTTGGAGCTCAAAGACTATGATGTACATGAAAGTTGGAGCTTGATTGACATCCTAAGAAGAAGAGGTTTTCTACCTTTATGGGTTTCCTCATGAGAAATCCGTGTCTATGTGTATTTCATGTGATGGTTCAAATAATGTTTATGTATGCATGTTAAGTTATCAGTAACACATTAAATAATCATTTAGAAAGATTCAGAAAAGAAAAAAAAGTTTCAAGCTTATATTATATCTGATTCACCCCCCCCCTCTCAGTTATATTTCCAACAGGGCTAAGATTAACTTGCGAATTAAATGAATGGTTGTTGAGAGACAAATTTATGGAAGCCATAACTTGAGATCCATGAGTCAGATTTGGGAAAACTATATCTATTTGTATAGGTAATTCGATGAAGAAGATGATGTAATAGGTTTTCAGAGCTGAAATTGGCCATGATGCTCTCAGAAATTGAAAGAAAAGTCAGCTTTATTTCTATGGTTTGATGATAGATCTTCTTGGAACCTCAACTTCCCGAGGTCATATATTGAGATCCAAAACTCCAAATTGTGCTCAGGAAGACTTGTTGGAAATATGAAACGATGAAGATTGCATATGGAATCTTTCCCATGGCCGAAAGAGAAAATATATTACTCAGAAAATTAAAACACAATTTGCTTTTGTTAAAGGCAGTCAAATTGAGAATTTGGAAATAAAGTTTATTAAAGGAATAAGTGGGCCTTACTTGGAGGCATGAATTTCAATGAAAAAATTAATTAATGAGAATCAAATGAAACATTAATTAAAGTGTTTTACTCCAAAAAGGAATCATGGAAATTTCTAGAAAGGCAAAACCTAACTACTTCAAGAACATTGAGAGGAGATTTTAAAAGGGAAAGAGAAGGAACCATCAAGGGGTTGGCAGTCAAAAGTTTCTATAGTGGTAAAGAGTCTGCAAGAATTAAAGTTCTATCTCTCCAAGATTTGGTGGACTAGTCTGCTAAAACTTGTCACTCATCTTCTTCTTCTTTCGTGTTTCTTTTCGTCAAATCTTACATCAATGTACTAAGATCAGGAAGATTTGGGTCTGAGCAGTTCTTTCTTTGAAAGCTTCAATTATCTTGTAATATTTTAGCTTCAGAGGAGCAAGATCCCTCCTTGTAAAAAGGTAATTTCTATTTCATTCAGTTTATTAGTTGTCACTCAGACTTTGTAGAGGTTGTTTCAGCTCTCTTGTTTCTGATATTATTAAACTTGTCATATTTGGGATATTGTTATAAATTTATTCTGTAGAAAACTACTTGGGGAACTACAATATTGATTTCTTTGACTTGAGTTGAAAGCATGTGATTTCAAATGTATTTCCTATCAAAATATTTTTGAGTTATAATGAAATTATCATTTAAAGTTCTTTGAAGACCTTTTCATTTCTTCGTCTTACAAAAGTCATAACAGATTCCAAGTTTAGTTTATCTTACCAGAAAGAAAGAATGTCATTTGAATGGAGACTCCAAAAACTTATAGAAACAAATCTCTATTGACACACTTTATCTCATCTTTTCTTTAAATGATCTGATGTATATTTGTATAACTCTATATAAGGGTTTTACATTTGTATATATTAGATTTCTTGGGAGATCTCTCAGGGTTTTCTCTTTAGAATTCAACCTTTACATTGATTGCAAAACCATACAAAGAATCTTCCAATCTTTTTGTTGATGTTGTTTTTTGGGTTTTGACCAATCTAAACACCAACATTTTTAGATGTTGATCAAAACAATTGATCACCTAGATTCCCCACTCTTGGGATAATAAAAAAATTCTATATCAAAAGAAGGAAATTTTGGTAGGTTATCATTTCATTGTGTATCCCTCAGTCTCATCTTTGTCACACATTTTTTGGATTCGAAATTCGAGTTCCTATTCTCAAGATATCCATGTTTTTGTCTAATTGCACACAAAAGACACCTTTTTTCCATGTGAAACATAACTATGCCCATTTTTGGAACCACACTTATTTTTCCCGTTTTTGTTCTTATTAGTTAAGGCTAAGTCTTAAGTGAGTCTCATTTTCTTGATTCCTACTCTTCTATCCTCCCTCACCTTGCATCCCTCACTATGCATCTGCATTCCATTCTCCCTCTCTCCTCCCTCATGACCTTCCACACTTAACCATTTTTTAATCCCTCTCACTCCCTCATGTGAACCTACAATCCCCCCTCACTCCTCATCCCTCACTTTGCATCTGCATCTGCACTCCCTCTTCTCCCTCACCTTCTCCACTTCTCTCTCCTTATTCATCCTCTCTCGTTCACTTCCTTTTTCACTTAACCTTTTATCCTAAGTTGCATACA
The DNA here is from genome assembly GCA_009831015.1 of Picea engelmannii. Taxonomy (NCBI): domain Eukaryota; kingdom Viridiplantae; phylum Streptophyta; class Pinopsida; order Pinales; family Pinaceae; genus Picea; species Picea engelmannii. The sequence goes on along the minus strand of ML794465.1, from coordinate 234,567 downwards.
TTATACCATCAACCAATGAGATATTTGCACATGGCATTCAATTACTTGTGCATCCTCAACGTAACACCCCCCAACCTAACCGAGGGAAATTACGATGCAAAATACTCATAAAAATGGAATTTCTGCTAACTAAATTAATTCATTTACAATTAACTAATTCCCATAGCTTTTAGCTACAAATTCCATATTTAGCTACTGTCTACAACCATAAAATAGAAGCACCTACACCATTCTTAATAATCAACATGATATGGAACTAAAAAACTAATTACATCAACATATAAATCATTCTCATTTACACATAGTTCATGCACAACAATAACACATGTAAATAACTCAACAACAGGATAAAACACTTATCTTTGAACAAGAATTGTGCAACCAGCTGTTTGGGACGGACGTTCCACCCAACCATAGATTGACTTCTCTAATAGAGATAACCATGGCATATGACTCATGGAATGCCTACAAGAAGAAGATAGCTTCTGAGAAGTCTTCATAATTTTGTGTTTATGAACATTGTACATTGATAAATTAAATTGTAAATTGTATTCAAATTATAGATAGGACAAAAATAGTTGAAACAAAGAGATGTAACTATGATCTTGGCAATTGCAAAAAATTAAGAGACTCTCTTTTTCTATAAAAGAGAGATCCATGTGATAGAGAAGGGAATTTTTCCCATTGCAACATTGATGATACTATTATCTCATGGAATAAAGGATAGAAGGAAATTTTGGCGACCATGAATATGTTTAGTTGTGTATTGGAATTCTCTACATCTACAATTGATTTATGAGTTTCTTGAATGATATTTCTTATGAACTATTTTTGTGTTTGTTGTTCAAGCAACTTGTGTGTTTGTGGTTACTTATAGATATACTAATAATGCTACAAGTGTAGATAATAACTATTTATGGTATGCATCAATCTCATTATTGTTTAAAATTATTGTTTTCTACATGAACTTACTCTGTAAGAAGCAATAATATATAATGCAGTGTCTATAATTTTTAGAAATGCTCTGGATCAGGATAGGTTAGAACAATAGGTAGAATATATAATTTTGAATTTGCTTTGTTTAGTTAGATTTAGATTTAGAAAGAATTCTTTGCAGGAAAATTTATTCTCGTCCTTTGTAATCAAATTCTTAATGGCAACTAGGTTCACACACTGATTGTAAATTTCCATACCAAACGAGAGTGAGTATAATTGGGACTCGCCATCGAGAATTTTCCCTTACTGATTGACATGACATTTTGACCCATCAACAAAATTGTCGCTAGAAGGAGGGCATGAAAATGAATGGATAGTAATACTTGCATAACCCCAACCCTACCCATTCTAATTCGTGAAGAAAACCCTATCAACATAGTGGATCTCATACCCCTCACCTTGAGTAGATCCTAGAACCACAACTAACTCTAGTACATACACCTGCTCAATTTTTGGGTAATCGGAGTGCATACCAACCCAATCTCACAGCTTCAAGTTTTGGTACTCTAAGCCTTATTGAAATTGACCTCTTGATTCAACATTCTGACATCCTTACCTGAGTCGTGAAGAAAAATATTGGAGTTGAACTGGTTGAATACACCACACCCAAGAGACAAATACAACCTAGACTTGAAAGACCAACCACCATCATTTCTCCAATGAACATTGGTATCCCAACCACCGAAACCCATAATTATCAAATTTCCAACTTCCTTAGGGGAGTACCTAGCCCCTCTGAGTTAAATTTTGAGGAGTACATATATGTTTGCAATGGTGAGCCACCACCTCCCCCAAATTATCCTCAAGTTACCCCCAGAGAACCTTCTGAAAGAAAATCATCAGAAGAAGAACCTTCAAGAAGTCCTAGAGGAAATATGGCTAATTCTAATGCAAACCAAAATTCTAATGAACCCTGGTTGGATTAGGATGTGGTTGTTGTTCTAGGGGAAAATCACCCATTACCCAAGCATCCTAAGAAGCTTCTACCAAAGTTTGACCTTAATAAAAAATATTCTATTAAGGATCATGTTAAAAAATTTATGCTTTTTGTCAAGCTAATGAATGTAGAGCATGAATATGTGGCTTGTAGAATTTTTCCTTATACTCTTGAAGGAAAGACCTCTACTTGGTATTTTTCTCTAATACAAGGGTCAATTACAAGTTGGAATGAATTTGAAACTACTTTCACAAAGAAATTTGGAGATGATAAAACCCTAGTAGTACTGGTTTTAGAATTACCTAGAATAAAAACGAACCCTAAGGAGAAAGTTAAAGATTTGAATCAAATATTTTTGTCATTGATTATTAAGATTCTCGATACTTATAACCTTGTTGAGGATGTGTCCATTGAATTCTATATTTTATCTCTACCAGTCTCCATGACTATGTTTTTCAAGAGATATGAGAAATGTACCCTGGAGGATACATTTAAAGAGGCCATCAAGGTAGAGAAATACATGTTCATTCTAAAAGGTAACCTTGGGATACACATTGACCAAGATAAATCTATTAAAAAGATGTTGCCTCCAACTAAAACCCCTTCTGAAAAAAACACCAAGATTCCATGGATATGGAAAGCCTACATAGGATTGTAAAGAAACTTACAAATGATAAAGGACTACCCCTCCCACCGACAAGACTACTCCAACTACTTATGGGATTAATATGGAAGATTTCATCAATATGTTTAAAGCCTTGGCCTCTGGTGGAGAAGCTTCTTCAGGTGGGAAATATGAAGAAGAAGGGGAAGAGGAAATAGAAAAGGAATATCAATCTGGGGATGTAGAAGAAACTTCTGGGAAATAAGTTAATTCATTGTGGGACATTTCTTGCAATTTATCTGGAGAAGATGAAGAAGATGTGATCCAGATTTAGGAGTGGAATGAAATTATTAAGAGACTCAATACAATAAACATGGAGATATGAAGAACAACATAGATATCCAGTGAACAATATATTCTATTGAATAAATGAAATAGGTTGAAACTGTAAAACTGCAGAACCAAAACACGTGTTCGAATGGTGGTAGCTATATCTGAGAAGAGATGTGGCTGCTACATGCATCCATCTTAGAAGAATGATTACAATGAGGCTCCAGAGGCCTTTTTGATATTACTCATGAATTCCAAAACAATAGACATCCAAAAACCTAGCCCTAGGAGATGAAACACAAAAAATTATCTGGGCCCTTATGGGTAAGTTGGTACCTCAACTTCCCAAGGTCGTAAATTTTGCATACGACCTCCATTTTAGGCACGTGATAGCCCATTGGAAAGGTACTTTAGAGAACTAAACATTACACCATCAAAATTTGACTTCATCTTTAGTTTGACACTGGCAAGCCAAAAAAACATTGTTTAGGGCCCCAAAACGGCCTTGGAAGTACGACAAGATGTGCTGACATGAAAACATACAAAATAAGCCAGTTGGATTAGGTGGGAGGCCACCAGTATCCACCTGGAAGATGTGTAGGTCTTAAGACATCCCCGGAAGTGTAGAACCCACAATTACAAAGAAGTACAGAAAAACATGTTGAACTAAAAACTGTCAAGAGGAGCTAGCTGGAATAGGTGGGTGGCCACCAATATCCACCTGGATTAGTCCTCCCCCCTTAGGAAGAAATGGTCTTCATTTCATTGAGTTCCCCCATCATGTGAGGAAAGTTCTATTGAATTTGGCCCTGGGTGAGCCACTTTCCTTGGTGTAGGAGCTACCCTACCTTGACAACCTGATAAAGCTGGATCCTCTGTTGGTGAGTGCCCTTGACCTGTGTGTCCACTATATTATTAGTGGATGCTTGTTCCATGTAGTTGGGGTTTAGCCCTGTTGGTGTCAGTTGTTTTGCGATCTTTGAGGTGTCCAATATTGGTGTAAAATATGGCCGAAGGAGGTTCACATTGAACACTGGGTGCAAGCCCAAGAAGGGTGGAGTTTTGAGCTCAGAAGCATTGCTACCCACAGAATTGGTGATAGTGTAAGGCCCATAGTGAAATGGGTAGAGCTTCCAATGGGGCCCTGTAAGACACTCCTTCTGCAAATGTAACCAGACTTTTTCTCCAACTTGAAACTGGTGCGGTACCCTGTGTTGATCATGGCGTTGCTTGTACTTAGCATTGGCTTTCTGCAAAATCTCATGGACATGTTGGTGGATTTGTTGAATCCACTCAATGAATCTAGTGTCTTTTTCGGTCTCAGACTAAACGTGGGAAGAGTTTGTCTGTGTGGTGGAAAGAGGTAGTGCAACATCAATGGGACCCAAGGGTTGGAATCCCAGCCCCACCTGAAATGGGCTATGGTTGGTGGAGATATGGAGAGCCCTATTGTAACTGAGCTGAACATAGGGGAGAATCTCATCCCATTTACGTGGATTCTTAGATTTGTACATGCACAAGATGTGCACAATCATCCAATTGACGACCTTTGTTTGGCCGTTTGTTTGGGGATGGAAAGCAATGGATTTAGTGATCTTGGTGTCCAATAGGGACCAGAGACTCGACCAAAATGTGATGAGGAACTTGTTGTCCCGTTCAGAGATGATGGTCTGTGGTATCCCAAAATGGAACCACACTCGTTCGAAGAAGATCTGGGAAGTATATTCCGCTGTGATATTCTTCTTGCAGGCTGTGAGGATGGCCATCTTCGAAAATTGATCAAAAACCACAAATACACAATCATTGCCTTGCTTGGTGGACAGAAGGCTAGATATGTAGTCCATTGAGATGGAATCCCAAGGCTTCTTGGGAGTAGGAAGATGGGTGTATAATCCTTGCTTCTTGATGGATGGCTTGGAAATGGCATAGGAAATGCAATATCTGATATACTTGCTGACGTCCTGTTGAAGTTTTGGCCAATAAAAATGTTTTTGTAGAACGACCATAATTTTCTCTGCCCCAAAATGTCTTTCCATCCGACTATAGTGGGATTCCCAAATAAACTTTGCACGCTCGCTTACAAGAACACATAGATGGAATAATAGTCCGTCCTGAATGTGAAAATTGGTTACACTCGCGCCTGTACCTAAGAGCTGATAGGTGGTGGCAAAGTTCAGATATTGCTGATAAAGTTGGGGCCACTCAGATGCCTCATGTTCACATGAATGGAGCATAGTGGTGAGTGCAGCCACAGGAGGTTGATTGAGGCATTCAGTGACACGATTTGAGCTCCTTGTCTTATACTTGATGTTGAGATGGAACTGCTGCAGGTAGGTGGACCACTTCTGATGGCGGTTGTTTTGCAATTTCCCCTATGTCTATATGAACTATAGAGGCTTGTGATCAGTGTGGATGATCGTCTCCTTTCCCAGAATGTAATGTTTCCATTGATTACAATATTGTACAATGGAATACATTTCCTTGTCACTATGGTATGCCAACGGATGACCGTGTTGAGTGAGATTTGTGCCTACAACATAGTCAGATGCATCAGTCTTAATCTCGAACGGTTGTTGTAGATCAGGAAAGGAAAGTACTGGAGTTGAGCATAAGCGATGCTTTAGATCATCAAATGCTCATTGTTGTTCCTTCCCCCACATGAAATTTTCCCTTCCATCACCCTTGGTCACTTGGCTGAGGGCCCATGCAATATGGGAGAATCCCATCACAAAACTTCGGTAGAAGTTGTCTAGTCCCAAGAAGCTCTGAAGCTCGGTTAGTGTGGTCAGGGTTGGCCAGTCACGAATGACTTGGATCTTAGCTAGATCAACATGTACCCCATGCTCATCAACAATGTAGCCCAAGTATTGGACCATGTTCATGCCAAAGGAGCATTTTTCCAAGTTGGCATATAGGTTGTGCTACCGTAGAGTGCTCAAAACCTACTGAATATGCCGCATGTGCTCGTCCCAATTTTTGCTGAAGATGAGGATGTCATCCAAATATACCACCACAAAATACTTGGTGAAGGGTCTCAATACATCATCCATCAACCTCATGAAAGTGGTTGGTGCATTTGTTAAGCCAAAGGGCATGACCAACCATTCAAAGAGACCTTATTTAGATTTGAAAGTTGTCTTCCATACATCAGTTGGTTTGATGGGAACCTGGTGGTAGCCAGACTTTAGGTCGATCTTGCCGAAGAAATCCCCCCCCCTTGAGTTGGTCAAGAAGGTCATCAATCCTGGGAATTGGGTACCAGTTCCTGAAGGTGATTTTGTTTAATGCTCTATAATCAATGTAGAGTCACCAGGTCCCATCCTTCTTCTGCACCAGTACAATCGGGCTTCTGCAAGGGGAGGATTTGGGTCTGATGTTCCCTTTTTGAAGAAGCTCTTGGATATGACGCTTGATTTCATCATTTTCCATCATCGAGCGATGATAGATTGGTCCATTAGGAAGAGGTGCACCCCGGGTAAGATCAATTGGATGATTGACTTGGCAATGCGTCAGTACCCCGGTCAGTGAGGAGAAGATGTCATTGTACTCTTCCATGATCCCGTCCACTTACTTCTGCTACAAAGAGAGGCTCTATGTAGAGGCCACAGATGTGGTGGATACCTTCTTCTTAATGTGAGCACAGATCATAAAGAAGAGGAACTTTCCGGTCTGTGAAATGACCTTACTGCATTTCCTAACAGAGTTTAAAGAAATAGCGGTAGGCGACGCTTCCTTTGGTATCATGTACAATTGTCTACCCAAAGTAATAATAACATTGCGGGGTCTAGATTCATACACAACATGACGCTTCCACAAATATGGTTGTCCTAAAAGAACATCGCAAACTTCAAGGGGAGCAATATCACACAATGCCTCATCTTTGAAAGGCTTGATGTCTTAGGGTAGACGACATTGTTGGCTGACACAGAGATATCTTCCTTGATGAATTCAGTCGATGGTGTAGGTTTGTGGGTGTGCTGTCATTGGCAGGTCCAACCACTTGACGACCTCTGCTGAAATCAAGTTCTTCTGACTATTGTTGTTGACAATGAAATGAATCGAAGCCCCCTTGACCCACATTTGCAAGTGAAAGAGGCATTCCCCTTCCTCTGGTTCTTCTAGTTCGCTTGGCCGAACTTTGGTGGTAGCGACCGTGGCACTCAGTTCAACATCGATAATCTGCTTCCCTCCTTTAGGATTTGACTTAGAATCATAATCGACCTTTGACTCAGAAGCCTTCAACTCGACCACGAGGGACTTCTTGGAGTGACATTCGTCGGTGTTGTGCCAAGGACTTTTATGGTACTCACACTGTTTTCCTATGTCCTTCTTCATCTTCTCGTTTCCCTTCTTGTGTTGCGGCTTGGATAGATTGTCCTGAGGGCGACCATCGCGACTTGGTCCCTTGCTATGTGGGTTGGGGTTGCCTTTGCCCTGCTTCGGCTGTGAGGGGTTTGCAGATCCAAACTCTCCTTGTTTATACTTAAATTTATTCTCGATCTTGACATTGTATCTATAATTTGTGCCCAATGAGGCGATGTCCAAGAACTCCATTTCCGTTTGAATGTATCTATGCAAACAACCGCGGTATTTGAGCACCATATGACGCTCATAATATTTGATACTCAATTTGGTGCGTAGGGTATGGAAAATATTGGTGAAGTCTAGTACTGTCTGGTCCCTTTCTTGACGTAGGGTGGTCCATCTGGTGTACTGGTCCTTGTAGCTTCCAACAGGGTAGTATTGTTCTTTAATGGCATCCCAGAAGGAATCCCATGTAGGCTCCACCACAAAAATTGCAGATTCCTCCATGAACGTTTACTCAGAGTAAGTATCCTACCAGTCTTTAACATGGGGAATGACCTTGAGGAGTGCAAAAGTGATCTTTTCCCTATTGAAAAAATTGTGGACCGAAAAATATCCTTCGAGCAGATTCAACCATTTATATACAACATCTGCATCTATCAGTCCTTCAAATAACGAAATATCAAAATTTACCTGTACCTTGAAGGGGGTTGCATGGTTGCTTAATGAATATGCTTCTCCCATGGGCAACCGTCGAAGGATCTACGTGAAGTTGTCCATCATTTCATTCCTTTGTCGCGCCACGGCTTCCTCGAGCAACATTTTAATAGGATCTCCTGCTCCATCATCTTTCTTTTCGTCGCCCATGGGTTGTTGTCTGGCTCGGCGCGGTACATATGGTAATGGATCGATTGGTTCGAGTCCCAACTTCTTATACCCAGACCTTGTGGGGGACATGCATGAAGAAAAATAAATGAAGAGCAGACCACTCTTATACCACTGATCCGGATTTAGGAGAAGAATGAACTAATTAACAGATTGAATACAATAAACACAGAGACAGGAAGAATAACACAAATATCCAATGAACAATATCTTCTATTAAATAATGAAATAGGTTAAAACTGTAAAACTGTAGAACTGAAACTTGCTCAAATGGTGGTGGCTATCTCTGAGAAGAGATGTGGCTGCTATGCGCATCCGTCTGAGCAGAATGGATTACAATGAGGCTCCATAGTCCCTTTTCATATTACTCATGAATTCCAAGACCCTAGACACCCGAAAACCTAACCCTAGAAGGTGAAACGCCAAAAGTCATGTGGGCCCTATGGGTAAGTTGGTGTAATTTGGTACCTCAACTTCCTAGGGTTGTAACTTTTGCATACGACCTTCGTTTTAGGCGTGTGATAGCCCGTTGGAAATTTCTTTCAGAGAACTACACATTCCATCATTAGAATTTGATTATGTGTACATTCTGATTGTGACGAGCCAAAAAAACAACGTTTAGGGCCCCAAAACAACCCTGAAAGTACAACAAGATGTGTTGATATGAAAACATACAAAATAAGCCAGTTGGATTAGGCAAGAGGCCACCCGTATCCACCTGGAGAATGTGTGAGGCTTCAGACAACCCCAAAAGTGTAGAACTCACAATTATAAAGCAGTACAGAAAGATGAGCTGAACAAAAACAGACACAAAGAGCCATTTGGAATAGGTGGGTGACCACCAATATCCACCTGGATCAATCCCCTTTACTCTAGGGCAAGACTAAGTTTTCCTACAAAGAGTGCATCACATGTCCAATTGTGTGAACTTATTAGTTAATGCAATGTGGCCACACTCATTGAATAAGGCCCGCTAGGTAGTTAGTGAGTAATAATTTATGGAATATAATAATGAGGCCCTAAGAATAATAATGAGAGAGTATATATACACATACATATCACAGTATGGGGTATGGTTGCATTTGTATTGTTAGAAGCATAACTTGTGAAGTGATTTCTCCCATAAGGAGTAATTAACTGTGTTACATTGTCTTAAGGGTAATCTTTATATTTTGTTCTTATTATTCTGTGTTATATCATTTGTTATATTACAATATATCTTTCATCAACAAATAGTCATGAAAAAGTCTTACATTCCATAGGAGGCTTAGCATCAATTTCTCATGTAGAGTTAGCAAAAAGATATGTTTTTTTAGAAGAAGACTAGAACAACCATAAGGGATTGACAAGAACATTGGAAGGTTGGTTTAATAAAGATAACTTCAAAGAAAAGTAAAGTGTTACTCTAGGGAGAGAGTTTATGTATTTTTTACTTATCTCCTTTAGTAAACGCTTTTAGGACCAAAAACCTCATAAAATGAAGAGTTATGAAGTGAAATGGGAAACTATATAATTTGTCATTAATTATGGTACTTTCTATGGTTAATAATCAAAGTTGTGGAATTGCAAGGTCATTGTTATTATAGATAGTAAAATCCACTTAGGAAGGAAAAAATCAAAACTTCAATGAAGGGCCTTAAAAGAATAATCATGAGAGAGTATATATACACATACATATTACTGTATGGGGTATGGTTGCATTTGTATGGTTAAAAGCATAACTTGTGAAGTGATTTCTCCCATAAGGAGTAATTAACGATGTTGCCTTGTCTTAAGGGTTTTCTCTATATTTTGTTCTTATTATTCTATGTTATATCAATTGTTATATTACAATATATCTTTCATCGAAAAATGGTCATGACAAAGTCTTACATTCCATAGGATGCTTAGCATCAATTTCTCATGTAGAGTTAGCAAAAATATATGTTTGTTTAGAAGAAGACTAGAACAAACATAAGGAATCCACAAGAACATTGGAATGTTGGTTTAATAAAGATAACTTCAAAGAAAGGTAAAATGTTACTCTAGAGAGAAAGTTTATGTATTTTTTACTTATCTCCTTTAGTAAACAATTTTAGGACCAAAAACCTCATAAAATGAAGAGTTATGAAGTGAAATGGGAAACTATATAATTTGTCATTAATTATGATACTTTCTAGGGTTAATAATCAAAGTTGTGGAATTGCAAGGCCATCATTGTTATTATAGATAGTGAAATCCATTTAGGAAGGAACAAATCAAAATTTCTATGAAGGACCTTAAACCAGTTTTTTTGAGATTGAATAAGGTTTCATTAACATAGACAATGGTCCTAATGGATAGTACATGTTGAAATGTTGATATATGTTATGGCCTTTGAAAATTGAGTTGCCCTTGATCATCATATAACCACGCATGTGGAGCTAGTAATGTGTATACTTTCCAATTCTATAAGATCCAAAACCCTAACCCTAACTGCAAAATTACTATTGTGTATATGCATTTTTAGAAGGAAAACATATTGTAATCAACCACAAATCCAGTCTTTCTCAGTGCGATATCAGTAACAATTTCTGAATATTCTTATTGTTAAATCAATAGGAAGTTGTACAATAGAGGGCGAGGGATATAATGGTTGAATCAGAAGAGAAGAGCGAGGGATATAATGGTTGAATGAGAAGAGAAGCAGAGCAGCAAGGGCTCCAGTTATTAACTGAAACGAAATCTAGAGAGCATGCTTTTATACAACTATAAAACTAATTAAGAGCTGAAATGACATTATGGTAATCAGTAATAAAGCCAGCGTTGTTGAAGCTGCCGCGCTCAGGTATATGGCCATCCACAGTAGTCGTGTTGGACGGTGGCGACGAAGGGATTCTCGCACTCTGAGTAAATTCCATAGCTCCTGGCCGTTTCAAGAAACCTTCTGACAGTGGCAAGAGGCAGAGTCCTGTTCTTGGCCAAGACAAACAGATGCTCCAGGGGCAGCACTCGATCAAGGCCGTGCTCAATGCAGGAATACACCAACACGGCATCGTATCTTCTTGACCTAGTGCCGGACCTCTCCACGTCCAGAACCCAGTACTGAGACGGAGCACCGTACTGGTGCAATTCCAGCTTGCCTCGAGCGTCCAGATTCTGCACGGCCACGCCCCGCACTTCCCTCGGGGGCAGCGACAGTGCCGTGCCGCCATTCGTCGGCAGTCCGGCCAAGGCTCTTGAAGTCGCGGCAACACCTGTTAAAGCCATGGCAATCCCTGTCAAATACGTTTCAATATGGCCGAATTCGGCGCACACGGCCATAACTGAGCTCTCCAGTCTCAACGCGAGGTCACTGTTTTCGGGCTTTAGAAAATTCGCTTGCTGCGTTATCTCCGCCCTGAGATTCGCAGCGCTCTCAGAAACGTGAAGATTGAGACTCCGTATGTTTATATCGAGAGAACTCGACTCCTCCATTAGGGCATCGATGTTGTGCTGCGTGTCACCAGCGCCCTGGCTTATATTCGCGTTCAAGGCCTGCACGCGGCTTATGCGTCTTGCCAATTTATCAACGTTGCTCTGGACATTGTTAGCCATAGATTGCAGATTTCTCAGATCCGTGATCAGATTTGCCATCTCATGACGGTGTCTCATGACGCTATCGTTTCTGATGATGGCTATTGTCTCGGACAGATGCGAGATGGCCTCGCGTAATAAGCCGTGGGGAGCCAGGATTGAGCAGATTGTTCGCGCGTTGGAGCACACGCCCTGGGCAGCGGCTGATAGATGCGAGACGCCTTCGGCTTCGTTTGGCGTCAAGGTCTGATATCCTCGCCCCAGGATGGATAAGACTGACCCGTGTTCGGCACTGCGAGGGATCAGGAGGCTGTGGACTGTATGATCGCAGATCAAACCGCGTTCGTACTGGAATTTGTAGAGTGCCGTCGAGCCAATCTCGTACCATCTTCCAAGATATTGTTCGACGCGGAAATCTTTCATCGTTCGCGGGTCTGGGCATGCTGTGCTTGCCAGAGTCCTGGAGCAGAAATCGTAAGAAGCACGCGGGTATTCGCCGCGTGCTCTGTGTTGGCGGTGCCGGGATAAAGAGTAACCCCGATCGTATGGATCATTAGATGAAGGGGCCGCTGGGCTCGATTCATCATGCTTCTCACATCGTGCGGGTTCGAGTCCCCGGCATATCAATAGCCCCAAGGCAAATAACACAGCGGGATGCATCCTGACCAGAAAGATTCGATGGTGAAGGCAGAGGATTGTGTGTTAGTTATAGTGAACAGTGTAGTATTATTTTAAGTTGATCTGCACCCACCTAAACACATTCAATGCAAATTGATCTGTCTACCTGTAATGGAATACAATATTGTATTCCTTGATGGTGCAATCATTCTCTTTGCGTGAGAGAAGAAAAAAAATGGGATCTCTGGATCATATTGTTTTCATGGTGATGTTATATAGGCATTCTGCTTCGCTTCTCCAAAAATTTTAGGAGGATCATCTGCGCATTACTTCTACGTGGGCTGTTATATTATTATTATCCTTATATGGAACAGAGTTTATTTCTCCAGCTCAATTACGAACCAAGCTCCGGCCTTGCATTCTTCATGGAAATGGTCTTAACGCTGAATGGCCGAATAAGACGCTCGGCAGGAGTTATTTTGCTCATCCGTTTGTCTGGGAAGCCGACGGAATTGACAGAAGATACAAACACGAAATATTTGATGTTTCTACTGCAACCCTCTGTACTTATACAAACCACTTTGTAATTATACGAACTCATTGCAGATGTCCATATAAAGAAGGAAATCCATCTACCAAGATATTGTGACTTGTTAGTCATTGCACTAGCTACTTATCTAAGAAACATTATCACTTACATGGTTAATCAACATGTTAGACACTTCTTTAACCATAACTTGGTCTCAACATGTAAAGGTTTTGAGAGTAACATAATCTTTCTTTCTTTTAGTTGAAAATTCATCATCTCCAATTTGACATCAATCTAGCATATGGGTACACCTACCACCCATAACTATCGAAGTGATCTTAATTCCACAACTTGATACCACAATCTCTCTACTTATGAAAGATAATCACATCATGTGATTACATGTGTCATTGTGCTAAAACATGCTTGCATGGACAACAAGGCTTAGAACTAACATGGGATTACAACTTGCACTACAACTTGGACCAATCAATGAGGTATATATGCCTTTAATAGTCCTTACAACAATATGCCCAATTACACTCATGTCATGTACAACAATTATACTTTTCCCTTTTTTCCATTAACAAAAATGGATCACGACCATGTCCATTATTTAGGTCTTCTTGCAACAAAATATGTAGTCTTCACATATGATTTAATGTTGCATGAGAAAGTGTTTCTTGTGGGAGCATGGACAATCTCCAACAAAATACCTATCACATTGGTTTGGAAAATGAAATTGACGCACCAATGTCATGACTCTACCTTGATTTTTTAGCACATACAAATTCATTGCCACTTTTATTTACAAATGAAAACTCTAATAATGGGATGTCAACCACTATCAAACATGCATTGCTCTAGAATATATTTGTAGAACGAAATGAATACAGATTATTATCAAAATATGCTTAACATAGAATCACAGATATACAGTAAAACTGGTTTCTATTCAATAAGGAAATAAATTGAAACTGTAAAATGCAGCGAAAACAAGCTTGCTAGAATGGTGGCGTCTTATCTCTGAGAAGAGATGTGACGACTGCGCTCATTCGCAAGAAGATAATTACAATGAGGCTCTGAAGGCCTTTTTACAATAAACAGGAATGTCAAAAACCCTAGACATCCAAAAAACCTAACCCTAGGAGATGAAGCATCAAAATTCATGTGGGCCCCATTTGGGTAAGTTAGTACATCAACTTCTCGGGGTCATAACTTTTTCATACATTCTTCGTTTTAGACGCAATGATAGGCCGTTGGAAAGGTCTATCCGAGGACTACACATTTTGCTGCTATATATCAAAAGTCATTTTGATTGTGGCGAGCCCTAAAAAATGTTGTTTACGGCCTAAAAACGGCCCCGCAAGTCAAGGACCCAAAAACTAGGGAAAAAACTGTCAAACTGGAAAACTGCTAAAATGAGCCAGTTGGAATAGGTGGGAGGCCATCGACATCCATCTGGATCAATCCTCCCCCCTTAGGAAGAAATGGTCTCAATTGCATTGAGTTCCCCCATCAAATGAGGAATTTTCTGCTGAATTTGGCCCCAGGTGAGCCACTTGCCTTGGTGCAGGAGCTGCCTTGCTTTGACAACTCAATAAAGATGGATCATTTGTTGGCGAGTTCCCTTGATCTGTTTGTCCACAATCTTATCACTGAATGTATGTTGTATGCAATCGGGGTTGAGCTATGCTGGTGTCAGTTGTTCTACTATCTTTGAGGTGTCCAATAATGGTGGGAAATACGGTCAAAGGATATCCACGTTGAACACTGGGTGCAAGCCAAGGAAAGGAGGAATGTTGAGCTCAAAAGTATTATCACCCACAACCTTAGTGATGGTGTACGACCCATAACGAAGTGGGCGAAGATTCCGATGGGGTCTCGTAAGGCGCTCTTTCTGCAAGTGCAACCAAACTTTGTCGTCCACCTAAAACTTATGTGGTACCCAGTGTTTATCATGGCGTTGCTTGTACTTGTCATTGGACTTCTGTAGGATATCCTGAACCTGTTGGAGGATGTGTTGGATCCGCTCAATGAACCGGGTGGCTTTGTCAACTTTAGTTGGAGCAGGATATGAGTCGCACGAGGTGACCATAAGGGGTAGTGCAACATCTATGGGACCCAATGGTTGGAATCCCAACCCCACCTGAAAGGGGCCTTGGTTGGTTGAGCTATTCAGGGCTTAGTTGTAGCTATGTTGAACATAGGGGAGACTCTCATCTCATGTGCGAGGGTGCTTGAAATTATACATGCGCAGGATATGCACGATCATTTTATTTATGATCTCAGTTTGGCCATCTGTTTGGGGGTGGAAGGTTGTCTATTTGGTGGGCTTGGTGTCCAGCAGTGACTAGAGGCTTGACCAGAGTGTGATGAGAAATAAATTGTCTTGATATGAGATAATGGTTTATGGGATTCCAAAATGTACCCAGACTCGTTCAAAGAAGATCTTGGCAGTGGTCTCTGCTGTGATACTCTTCTTGCAGGTGGCCATAAATGCCATCTTAGAAAAGCAATCCACAACCACAAAAACACAGTCATTGCCCTGCTTAAGGCCGTGGATTTGGTGAGCTTGGTGTCTAGTAGTGACCAGAGGCTTGACCAGAATGTGATGAGAAAACGACTGTCCTGATTTGAGAAAATGGTTTATGGGATTCCAAAATGTACCCAGACTCGTTCAAAGAAGAGCTTGGCAGTGGCCACTGCTGTGATGCTCTTCTTATAGGTGGCCATAAATGCCATCTTAGAAAAGCGATCCACAACCACAAAAACATAGTCATTGCCCCGCTTGGTGGACGGGAGGCTTGACATGTAGTCCATTGAGATGGATTCCCATGGCCTGTCGGGAGTAGACAGAGGGGTGTAGCCTTGTTTCTTAGTGGTCGGTTTGGAAATTGCGTAGGCAGTGCAGGACCTGATATACTTGTTGATCTCATGTCAAAGTTTCGGCCAGTAGAAATGTTTTTGCAACATTGCCACAGTCTTTTTGACGTCGAATTGTCCTTCCACTTGACTGTAGTGGGCTTCCCAGATCAAATTTGCTCGCTCTCTTGATGGAACACATATATGGCCCAGACGACACAACAACTCGTCCTAAATATGGAAATTAGCGACAATTGCGTTTGCTCCCAACATTTGGTGGGTGGTGGAGAACTTTGGGTCTATCTCATGGAGTTGGGGCCATCCAGAGGTCTCATGGCCACAAGAGTCTAGCACCATGGTGAGTGTCGTGACTGGAAGTCTGCTGAGGCAATTAGCGACATGGTTGGTTCTTCACATTTTATACTTGATGTTGAGGTGGAATTGCTGCAAGTACGTGGACCACTTCTGATGGCGGTCATTTTGCAATTTTCCTTGTGTTTGCATGAATTACAGTGGATTATGATCAATGTGGATGACTGTATCCTTCCAAAGAATGTAATGTCTCCACTGGTGATAGGCTTGCACAATGGAGTACATTTCTTTGTTGTAAGTAGGGTACTTACGAACAACATCTGATAGTGTCTCACTATGACAGGCCACGGGGTGGTCGTGCTGAGTGAGAACAACACCCACAACATAGTCTGAAGCATTTGTCTCAATCTCAAAGGGTTGTTGCAGATCTGGTAGTCAAAGTAATGGGTCTGAGCACAAGCGCTGCTTCAAATCATCGAACGCTTATTGTTGGGACCGACCCCACACAAATTTCTCCTTACCACCACCACCCCTGGTTACTTGGCTGAGGGCCCATGCAATATGGGAGAATACCAACACGAACCTGCGGTAGAAATTAGCAAGTCCCAAGAAGATCTGAAGCTCAGTGAGTGTGGTTGGGGTTTTCCAGTCACAAATTACTTGGATTTTGGTTGATCCACATGTACGCCATGTTGATCAATGATGTATCCTAGGTAATGAACCATGTCCATGCCGAAGGAGCATTTTTCCAAGTTGGCATAGAGTTGGTGTTGTTGTAGGGTGTGCAGAACCTGTTGAATATGCTGCAAGTGTTCTGCCCAAGTTTTGTTGTAAATGAGGATGTCATCCAAATACACCACTACAAAAGTATTGGTGAATGGTCGCAGGATATCGTCCATCATCCTCATGAAAGTGGTTGTAGAATTTTTCAAACCAAAGGGCATGACCAACCATTCAAAAAGACCTTCCTTTGACTTGAAGGCGGTCTTCCATACATCTGTTTTTTCTATCGGGACTTGGTGGTAGCTAGACTTCAAATCAATCTTACTGAATTATTTGGCCCCCGTGTTGATCAAGGAGGTCATTGATTCTGTTGGTGTCAGTTGTTCTGCTATCTCTAAGGTGTCCAATAATGGTGGGAAACACGGTCGAAGGATATCCACATTGAACACTGGGTGCAAGCCAAGGA
The DNA here is from genome assembly GCA_009831015.1 of Picea engelmannii. Classification (NCBI taxonomy): domain Eukaryota; kingdom Viridiplantae; phylum Streptophyta; class Pinopsida; order Pinales; family Pinaceae; genus Picea; species Picea engelmannii. Next base: position 217,463 of record ML794465.1, on the reverse strand, counting down.
AAGGAGGAATGTTGAGCTCAAAACCATTATCACCCACAACCTTGGTGATGGTGTACGACCCATAATGGACTGGGAAAAGCTTTCGATGGGGTATTGTAAGGCGCTCTTTCTGCAAGTGCAACCAAACTTTGTCGCCCACCTGAAACTTATGTGGCACCCGGTGTTGATCATGGCGCTACTTTTACTTGTCATTGGACTCTGTAGGATATCTTGAACCTGTTGGAGGATCTGCTGGATCTGCTCAATGAATCGGCTGGCTTTGTCAACTTTAGTTGGAGCAGGAGATGAGTCGGCCGAGGTGAACGCAAGGGGTAGTGCAACATCTATGGGACCCAATAGTTGGAATCCCAACCCCACTTGAAAGGGGCTATGGTCGGTTGAGCTATGTAGGGCTCAGTTGTAGCTATGTTGAACATAGGGGAGACTCTCATCCCATGTGCTAGGGTGATTGGAATTATACATGCACGGGATATGCACGATCATTCGATTTACGACCTCGGTTTGGCCATCTGTCTGGGGGTGGAAGGCTGTGGATTTGGTGAGCTTGGTGTCTAGCAGTGACCAAAGGATTGACGAGAATGTGTTGATAAATCGACTGTCCCGATATGAGACAATAGTTTGTGGGATTCCAAAATGTACCCAGACTCATTCAAAGAATAGCTTGGTAGTGGCCTCTGCTGTGATGCTCTTCTTGCAGATGGCCAAAATCGCCATCTTAGAAAAGAGATCCACAAAAAAAAAAAAACAATCATTGCCCTGCTTGGTGGACGAGAGGCCCGACATGTAGTCCATTGAGATGGATTCCCATGGACTATTAGGAGTAGGCAGAGGGGTGTATAGGCCATGTTTCGTAGTGGTTAGTTTGGAAATCGCATAGGAAGTGCATGACCTAATATACTTGCTGACCTCTTATTGAAGTTTCGGCCAGTAGAAATGTTTCTGCAACATTTCCACTGTCTTTTCGACGTCGAAGTGTCCTACCACCCAACTGTAGTGGGCTTCCTAGATTAGCTTTGCTCTCACTTGATGGAATGCATATATGGCCCAGACGACACAAAAAACCGTCCTGAAGATGGAAATTAGCGACAACTGCATCTGCGCCCAACATTTGGTAGGTGGTGGTGAAGTCTGGGTCTGTCTCATAGAGTTGGGGCCATCCAGAGGTCTAATGGCTGCAAGATTCTAACATCGTGGTAAGTGTCATGATTGGTAGTTTGTTTAGGAAATCAATGACGCAGTTGGTGCTTCCCGTTTTATAATTGATGTTGAGGTGGAATTGTTGTAAGTACATGGACCACTTATGATGGTAGTCATTCTGCAATTTTCCTTGTGTTTGCATGAACTGCAGTGGCTTATGATCAGTGTGGATGACTGTTTCCTTCCCAAGAATGCAATGTCTCCATTGGCGGCATGATTGCACAATGGATTACATTTCTTTGTCGTAAGTAGGGTACTTACAGACAACATCTGATAATGTCTCACTATGATAGGCCACAGGGTGGTCATGCTGAGTGAGAACGACACCCACAACATAGTCTGAAGCATCTGTCTTGATCTCAAAGGGTTGTTGCAGGTCTGTAGTGAAAGTACTGGGGATGAGCACAAGCACCACTTCAAATCATCAAACGCTTGTTGTTGGGACTAACCCCACACAAATTTATCCTTACCACCAATTTTGGTTACTTGGATGAGGGCCCATGTAATATGGGAGAATCCCAACATGAACCCGCGGTAGAAATTGGCAAGGCCCAAGAAGCTCTAAAGCTCAGTGAGTGTGGTTGGGGCTAGCCAGTCATAGATGACTTGGATTTTGGCTGTATCCATATGTAAGCCATGTTGATCAATGATGTAGCTCAGGTAATGAACCTTGTCCATGTCGAAGGATCATTTTTCAAAGTTGGCATAGAGCTGGTGTTGCTGCAAGGTGTGCAGAACCTGTTGAATATGCTGCAAGTGTTCAGCCCAAGTCTTGTTGTAAATGAGGATGTCATCCAGATACACCACTACAAAAGTATTGGTGAATGGTTGTAGGATATCTTCCATCATCCTGATGAAAGTGGTTGGAGCATTTGTCAAACCAAAGGGCATGACCAACCATTCAAAAAGACCTTCCTCTAACTTGAAGGCGGTCTTCCATACATCTGTCTGTTCTATCAGGAAATGGTGGTAGCCAGACTTCAGATCAATCTTACTGAAGTATTTGGCCCCCGTGAGCTGATCAAGGAGGTCGTCGATTCGAGGAATAAAGTACCAGTTTCTGACTGTGATTTTATTCAGGGCCCGATAATCAATGCAGAGTCACCAGGTTCCATCTTTCTTATGTACCAGCATGATTGGGATCCCACAAGGTGATGAGATGGGACAGATGTGCCCCTTGTGGAACAATTCTTGGATCTATCGCTTGATCTCCTCATTCTCTAACAAAGAGCAGTGGTAGACTGGTCCATTGGACAACGATGCGTCGGGGGTCAGATCAATGGGGTGTTTGACCTGACAGTGCAAATCTACCTCGATAGGTGAGGAGAAGATATCTGAGTATTCTTCCATGACCTTATCCACTTTCTTTTATTGTGTGGAGAGGTCAGCCGCAGAGACCCTTGATGTGGCTGCTTTCTTTCGCTCATTCTGAGAGAGAATCATGAAGAAGACAAACTTTCCTCTCTGAGAGATTACCTTTCTGCATTGCTTGGCAGATATCAAGGAAATAACACTAGGTGGGACTACCTTGGGTATCCTGTACAATTTCTTGTTCAAAGTAATAATAACATTGTGAGGCCTAGAATCATATACATCATGACGTTTCCATAAATATGGTTGGCCCAAAAGAAAATTACAAACTTTGAGAGGGGAAACATCACACAATACCTTGTCTTTGAAGGGCTTGATGTCGTATGACATGCGACATTTTTGGTTGATGTGGATTTCTCTTCCTTGGCGGAGCCATTCGATGGTGTAGGGTTGTGGGTGAGATGTTGTCGGCAGGGCGAGTCACTTGAAAAACTCTATTGAGATAAGGTTCTTCTGGCTACCACTATCAATGATGAAGTGTAGCGGGGTATCCTTCACCCACATCTATGAATGGAAAATGTGCTCGCTTTCCTCTGGATTTTTTGGTTCATTGAGCTGGAGCTTGGTGGTAGCAATGGTAGCACTGGGTTCTACATCTATGATCCATCTCACCCTTTTTGGTTCTAACTCAGATTCGAAACCCGCATTTGATTCAGAGGCTTTCACCTCAGCCACCAATGACTGCTTCAAGCGGCAATCAACAGTGTTATGCGAGGGGCTCTTATGGAAGTTGCACCACTTCCTGGTATCTTTCTTTGTCTTTTCGGTGTCCTTCTTTGCTTGTGGCCTGGACTAGTTGTCCCGAGGTTGTATTTCTTTTATCTGTCCTTTGTTCTATGGGTTTGGGCCACCCTTTCCTAGCTTTTGTTGTGCGGGGTTTCCAGGCCCAAATTTCCGCATCTTTTGTTTGAGTTTCTGCTCAAATTTGACGGCATATTGGTAGGTTTCACCCAAGGATGAGATGTCCAGAAAATCCATTTTGGACTGGATGTATCTATTAAGACCGTCACAATACTTGAGCACCATATGTCACTCAAAATATTTGATACCCAACTTGGTGCACAAGGTATGGAAGATATTTGTGAAATCGAGCACCGCTTGGTCTCTTTCCCGCCACAACATGGTCCATTTTGTGTACAGGTCATCATAACTTCCAACAAGGTAGTATTTTTCCTTAATAACATCCTTGAAGGACTCCCAGGTGACTACGACTGTAAATAATGAGGGTTCCTCTGTTTCCTTTTTCTCACAGAAAGTTTCCCACCAATATTTGACATGGGGGATGGCTTAGAGGAGTGAAAAAGTAATATTTTCTCTATTCGATAAGTTATGGACAAAGAAATACCCTTCTAGCAGATTCAACGATTTTTCTACCGCATCTGCATCTATATGACCTTCAAATATAGGAATATCGAAGTTGAGTTGTAGCTTGAATGGGGTGGGGCCTCTATTTGAGGAAGATGTGTCACCTATTAGTAGCCGTCGAAGGATTTGCACAAAACTATCCATCATTTCGTTCCTCTGTTGCATGAGGGATTCCTCGAGCAACATTTTGAAGGGATCTCATGTCCCGTCATCTGTCTTTCTTCTGCCATGAGAGGTTGTTTGGGAATGCAAGAGATTTTTTCCTCAAGAGAAATAATCTAGAGACCCAATTCTTTGTACCCTAACCTCGTTGGGGACATGCATTAAGAATGATAAGGAGCAGACTTCTCTAATACCACTGATCCAGAATATATTTGCAGAACAAAATGAATACATATTATTATCAAAAAAGATGTTTAACACAGGATAACGGATATACAATAAAACTAGTTTCTTTTCAATAAGGAAATAAGCTGAAACTGTAAAATGCAGCAAAAACAAGCTTGCTAGAATGGTGGTGGCTTATCTCTGAGAAGAGATGTGACAATTGCGCTCATTCGCAAGAAGATGATTACAATGAGGCTTTGAAGGCATTTTTACAATAAACAAGAATTTCAAAAAACCTAACCTTAGGAGTTAAAGCGCCAAAAGTCATGTGGGCCACGTTTGGGTAAGTTAGTACATCAACTTCTCGGGGTCGTAACTTTTGCATACGATCTCCATTTTAGGCGCATGAGAGCCCATTGGAAAGGTCTATCCGAGGAATACACATTTTTCTGCTATCATTCAAAGGTCATTCTGACTGTGGTGAGCCCTAAAAAATGTTGTTTAGGGCCTCAAAATGACCTTGCATGTCAGGGACCCGAAAACTAGGGAAAAAACTGCCAAACAGGAAAACTGCCAAAATGAGCTAGTTGGAATAGGTGGGAGGCCACCGACATCCATCTGGATCATGCATTCCAAAAATAATTCACCGAGGAGATAGTTTCATCATGAAGTTTTTCTAAAATTCTACATAAAATACCCCAAACTTATTCTTTTCAATGAGGAGATAATGTCATCATGAATTTTTCCTAAACTTCTACTAGAAAATACATTGGGCTCGTATTCCTTTTTTTACACATGGTTATAAAAACTAATCTCAACTCTTTAAACAATTTGGACATGTCTCACTTTTACAAACAATGTGGACCTTGTGGACTCCTAAGTTAGACTAAGACACTTATCACTTACAAGTTTTCCACAACCTTTACATTTCCTTTGATTTTAGACATCATCATAGAGTCCTCTCTACGTGGTGCTCTCACACTTACAACCTTTAATGAAATCACCTATTTTTAACACAACAATAGATTTAGCTTTAGTTTTGATAGATCAGTTAACTATATACCGGATATTAGCAGATTCCAACATTTCCTTTTGAATCCCCCTTTCACCCTTGCAAATTTTTAGAACTAGTAGCTACAACCAATTTTGATTACCAATAGTCACATATTTTACCCATCACACAATAGGTCACCACAAGCACAAAATCAATGCTCTGACATATCAACATACTCTTTTTTATCGCAATATATGAGAAACATATCAACATAGTAACAGATCAATGTGACACAAATACAAGACAACTCAATTGCATAATACACCAGAACAACACTACATGGATCAATCCATAATAGAACCTCCATGATTGATTTGAAAGCATAAGAATGCTTTATCTTTTATTTCCATCTTAATTTTCATTCTCTCTGGATCAAATCGATCTCCCAAAGCTAAGTGCATGCCCCTTACAACTAATTTCTCAGTGATAATCAATTGATTTTGTGTGTGTGTGTGTGTGTGTGTGTGTGTGTGTCAGAGGATTGTTCATACCCCTTCATACCTTAATGCACATCCTTGATCTTTCTATTACCACACCTACTTGTGCTACATTTAAGAGAAGATCATTAATATCTTCCATTATACACAAAGAAACAACTACCAAATAACAACCTACAAATGCTTAGCAACAAAACAAACAATCTACAAACAAACATATAGCATTCTATATAATGTCACCAAATTAAAATCTTAAATAGAATTAACACATGTTTTTTTTAACTATCCTCTACATCTATGAGGATAATCATTCACAAAAACTTCATTATATTGCATCTCTCATGAGGGAGATAATCCCAATATTGTTTTGATACCATGATGAAACACACAAAACATTGATGGCACACTAAGATTTAAAAAAAATCTGATTCGTCAATTTTGTTTAAAAATTTTATAGTTTTATTTTATTTTTAATGCATTTTATAGAGTTGTCTCTATATATGCGTAATAAACAATATTGGTTTTTTAACACTAATATTGCGTTTTTATTTTATTTTATTTTTTTTTCCATTTTGATCTTTATATGGGTGATATCTTCATCATCTTATCCAACTTATTCATGTCTTTATATTCATATGTCATGGTTCTTGGGATTTATTCATCATTGAGTTTCATCTATGATGTTTCTGATGCACCCCTTTGTACTTATACAAACCGATTTGTACTTATACAAACTCATTGTAGATGTCCATATAAAATGAAATCCATCTACCAAGATATGTGAGTTGTTAGTCATTGCACTTGCTAGTTATCTAGGAAACATTATCACCTACATGGTTCATCAACATGTTAGAAACTTCTTTAACTATAACTTGGTCCCAACATGTGAAGGCTTTGAGAGTAACATAATCTTCCTCCCTAGTTGAAAATTCATCATCTCCAATTTAGCATCAATCTAGCATATGGGTACACCTACAATGACCATAACTACCCAAGTGACCTTAATTCCACATCTTGATACCACAACCTCTCTACCTATGAAAAATAATCACATCATGTGATTACATGTGCCATTGTGCTACAACATGCTTTCATGGACAACAAGGATCACAACTAACATGGGGAATACAACCTGCACTACAAATTGGACCAATCAATGAGGTATACATGCCTTTAATAGTCCTTACAACAATATTCCCAATTACATTCAAGTCATGTACAAAAATTATACTTTTCCCTTTTTTCCATTAACAATAATTAGAATCACGACCATGCCCATTATTTAGGTCTTCTTGCAAAAAAGTATGTATTCTTCACATATGCTTCAATGTTGCATGAGAAAGTGTTTCTTGTGGGAGCATGACCAATCTCCAACAAAATACCTATCACATTGGTTTGGAAAATGAAATTGATGCGCCAATGTCATGACTCGACCTTGATTTTTAAGCACATACAAATTCATTGCCACTTTTATTTACAAATGAAAACTCTAATAATGGGATGTCAATCACTATCAAACATGCATTCCAAAAACAATTCACTGAGGAGATAGTTTCATCGTGAAGTTTTTCTAAAATTCTATATAAAATACCCCAAACTTATTCTTTTCAATGAGGAGATAGTTTCATCGTGAATTTTTCCTAAACTTCTACTAGAAAATACATCGGGCTCATATTCCTTTTTTAACACATGGTTATAAAAACTAATCTCAACTCTTTAAACAATTTGGACATGTCTCACTTTTACAAACAATGTGGACCTTGTGGACTCTTTAAGTTAGACTAGGGCACTTATCACTTACAAGTTTTCCACAACCTTTACATTTCCTTTTCTTTTAGATATCAATATAGAGTCCTCTCTACGTGGTGCTCTCACACTTACAACCTTTAATGAAATCACCTATTTTTAACACAACAATAGATTTAGCTTTAGTTTTGATAGATCAGTTAACTATATATTAGATATTAGCAGATTCCAACATTTCCTTTTGAATCCTCCTTTCACCCTTGCAAATTTTTAGAAGTAGCTACCATCAATTTTGATTATATGTACCAATAGCCACATATTTTACCCATCACATAATAGGTCACCACAAGTACAACATCAATGCTTTAACATATAGGCATACTCCTTTCTATCACAACATATGAGCAACATATCAACATAGTAATAGATCAATGTGACACAAATACAAGCCAACTCAATTGCATAATAAACCACAACAACACTACATGGATCAATCCATAGTAGAACCTCCATGATTGATATGAAAGCATAAGAATGATTTATCTTCTATTTCCATATTAATCTGCATTCTCTCTGGATCAAATCAATCTCCCAAGGCTAAATGCATGCTCCTTACAACTAATTTCTTAGTGATAATCAATCGATTTTGTGTGCTTGTGTGTGTCAGAGGATTGTTCATACCCCTTCATACCTTAATGCACATCCTTGATCTTTTTGTTACCACACCTATTTGTGCTATATTTAGGAGCAGATCATTATCATCTTCCATTATACACAAAGAGACACCTACCACATAACAACCTACAACCACTTAGCAACAAAACAAACAATCTACAAATAAACATATAACATTCTATATAATGTCACCAAAACAAAATCTTAAATATAATTAACACACGTTTTCTGAACTATCCTCTACACCTATGAGGGATAAGCATTCACAAAAAATTCATTATACTAGTCTTTTGTGAAGGATATAATCCCAATATTATTTTGATACCATCATGAAACACACAAAACATTGATGGCACACTAAAATTTAAAGAAAAAAAAAACACAAACCAAGGTTAAACACAAGGCATTTTATTATTTTGTATTTATAAAATTTTACAAGAATAATTTTTGAGTATTTGAAATATATCATGCATATACATTCTAGACCTTCTATAGTTTTCTTGCAAACAACATAGTGCTCAACTACTTTTCTCAACCACTCCACCTACTCTATTTTAATGTAATTCCTAGAATAATATCTATAACATTTTAAGAAACAATACCCATTCTTCTAACATGAATGGGTCTCTTTACTCTATGACATTTTAATAAACAATACCCATTCTTCTAACATGAATGGGTCTTTTTACTCTATGAAATTTTAATAAACAATATCCATTCTTCTAACATGAATGTGTCTCATAGTTAACATGTATCCAACACTTTGGTACTTATTTTTTTATGGAGTTCATTAATTGTTTTTTAATCCTAAATAGTTAGATCAAGGAGGAAGGTAAATAAATGATCATTCATTTTGACTGATTAACTAGTTAAATATTAAAGGATAATTATTAAAATAAATAAGTGAAAAAAGTCCCTCATAGAATGCTTCTCACAACCAAATTAATTGACTTATTTAAGTGTACCTGCAATGTAGGGTCATAATGAAAAATTGTTCATCCTCAACACTAACCACTTTCATGAAAGGGGCAAAGGGGCAACTTGAAATTCTAAACTACACACTTCATGTGTAAGTACTTTTAGTAGTTTGTGGTGCTTAATCTAAATAGCATGTAGATTGTGTAGAATATTCATAAATTGTTTTAGTAGTTGGATTGGTTATGAGTCTTTTCTATCAACTAACTAATATATATTCAAATTTTGTAAATTTTATAACTCGTTTTTATGTTAATATAATATTTTATTAGACAATATGGATGGACTTAATTTTTACCAACAAATCACTTTTAAAACCAAGTCACTTTCGCCATCACATACCCATCAATTCACTTTTATGAACTTAATTGCCACCAACAAATCACTTTAAAAGTGATTAACTTTTAGTACATGCACACCAAGTCACTTTCATCCATCACATACCCATCAATTCACTTTTAAAGAAATTTTCTTATAGTAA
>ML794465.1:191196-202239 GCA_009831015.1 Picea engelmannii | reverse complement strand
AATAGTAAAACATCTTGTCATCAATCATGACGCATCATCATCAAGGTTAAGTGGTTCATCATCATAAAAATCCAGATCACTTGCGAGCAAGTGTCCTCAAAGAATAAGTTTTGTCAGTGCGCCAGAGCGGGATGTTACAGGGTTGGAGCCTCTCAGTTACCTCCATAACTCTATTCTGGATAGTATGGATTCGTTGTTGTGCAGTGCGTTTCTCTTGGGAGCACTTCATTCTTTCCATAGATGACAGGGAATTTAGCTGCGCCTGTATCTTTTCGGCTTGATACTTCGCCTCTTGGAGCTGTGACTCCAGTGTCTTCAGTTTTGGGCTCTCTGTGAGTTGTTCATAGGTCTGGGCACTACGATTAGTGAGTTGATTACATTCCATGGTAAGAGCCTTTAGCCTTTCAACTGTGCTCCAGGCGGTTGCTTCCCTTTGGTATCTTACATCTTGTGGGGTCTCAAGTACAATGCGTAGCTCCAAATCTACTAAGCGTTGTTGTAGCTACTGGATTGCTTCTACGAGCTAGTTCACCTGCTGTGAAACTCAGTCTTCTGCCTTGATTTCTAAGACTGTCACATAGCGAAGTGCTCTGTTGACCGCTTCTTTTACTTCGAGTTGCTCCGCAAGAAATTGTTCCTTTTCTTGTTGTAACTATGTTTTTTCTTCATAAAACTTCGCTTGGAGAGAAAGATTTTCCTGTTCTGCAGCACTTCGTTGCTCTACGAGTACTCCTTGTACTTGTGTCAAAGCCTGGGTGGCTCGCTCTATTTCTTTCTGTGCTCGTCGAAGGCAAGCTTCAACTGTATTGGCTAGGTGGTGGAGTTGAGATGGCTCATCTCCCAATTCTGGTTCTCCCAGCACAATGGAGACTGCATGGCTAGACTGTAGGGCCTGGTGTACCCCTTGGAGTTCAATCTCAATTCTATCGTACATCTCCTCTTTCTTTGCTTCTTGTTTCCCTGCTATTTCCAACAAAGCATCTTGCATGGATGCTAGGAGGAAGTCGAAGTCATCGGAGGTGAGGACGGTCTACATATTGGTCATGGTGGCCTTCAATTTCTTTCGGGAGGAAGGTTTCGGAGGAAAACCTTTCCTCTTCTTCAGGGGATCAATCTCGTCTCCTTTCTTAAGTTTGACTTATTTTTCATCTAACTCTTCGCCATCACCTCCTTGCTCTGGTGATATGGAAGCAATTTTCACTGATGCGCTGTCTAATTCTTGGACCTCTTCAGTCTTCTTTGTCCTGCTAGGTCCGGGTGTATCCTGCACTGTTTCTGGGTTGTCGATGTCGGATATCTCCACAGTGTCTTCTAGAATAAGGAGGTTTGCCGACTAGTCCTTTTTGATATCCTCCAAGTCCTCCTCTGTCATCTTGTAGTTGGACTGAAGCTGTTGCTTATGTTCGTCAGCGCGTGCTGTGATGTAAATAAAATTTCAATTTGCGCTGAAATTCACCAAAGGCCTGAACTGGTGTAGAGTGTTCGAAGTCATGTGAGGCTCAAACTATATGGCTATCTTCAACTGATTATAGCAGGTATGAAAAACAACATTTGACTTCCACTGTTTATTCATGTCACTTGAGTACCACAGTGTACTGAAATTCGCGGCTAGTGGTTCAAAATGCTCGATGTACGGGAAGGTCATAGATTCTGGCATCTCCGAGGCAATAAAATCTATAAGGGTCAAGATCCAACTGAAATGAAATTTGTATCCTTGATCCTGTGCTTCTCTGTAGTCGAGTTCCAACTAGTTCACCAGGTACTTCACCCAATTCATCTGAAGGCCTTCCACGCACTTCCCTGCGAGGTCGACTACAAAGCTGGTGACTTGGGTGGGTCGGTTCTTTTGCACTAACTTCTCTACAATCAATTGACAGGCGAGGCGCACCACACCACTCTAGATAGAAGCTACTTTATAGCCTCGCATGCCCTTCTCAACATCACCATAAGTGTCCTTGATATTCTGTGTTAGGGTGCGATCCATGGATTTTTCGGGGTAAAACTCTTGTGGATCAGGTCCTTGCATACTCAACCCTGTGATCCGATTGATCAACATTGGATCAATTGTTATACAACGGTTTAGCCATAAATAATCTCCATGGTAACAAGACAACACCAACTTGACACATGCATTCACCTCCTGGTGTCATCTGGAGTGAGGAATCTTCATGACATTCAGCAGGGTGGACTGCGCGGGGTCCATAGTCCACGATTGGGGGATTATCTTCGAATTCTTCCCCTTAGTTCTGGTCAGATATTTATGTGGGAAGAGCATGTTATAGACTTTGCGATCTCCAAGGCTGAAGTCACTAAATTTCAACGCTGCAATATTATCTTGGTCTTCTCGAATTGTGCGTATCCCCTTCGGGAGGTATGCCGTATCCAAGGTGTATTAAAAATCTCTGGGCATGCTGTCTCGATTTACTGCGCCACTCATAGGTGTTATATAGGTGGGTAATATGGTCAGGATTAATTTGGCATTTGCTATATCATCCATGTGCTTGGTTCGCTTTTCATCTGATGGTCGAGATGGTCCGGCTCTATGAGCAGTGGAGGGAGAGGTTGGAAGTCCTCTCTTAGACGATGCTTGTACACTTGTAGACATCGAAATGACTCTTTCCGTCATGAGATCGATCAGAACTTCTTCAACATATTTCTCTACAACACTCAACTCGTCCGACATACACACTCGGGGTTAACAATCTTGGGTTCAGAAGGTAACTTAGACATAGTAATGGGATAGAGAGCAAGAGCATGATCATCGATGTGCAAAATTAACTTAGTCTGCGGGCTCAAACTCTCAGTTGGAAATTTTTTTCTTGGTGCATGGAACGATGGGATAAATAGGTAACTCGACAACGGGTTTCTTGCAATGGGTATGAATCCTTCATTAACTCTGTTCTTTCCATTATGGCATGGTCCCATCGGTCGGATGGCAAGTTGTGTGTCCATAAATGTCTTTCTACCCATTCAGAGCATTGGTCTAACGGTTATAATGGCCCCAACGTCTATATTGCTTCACCATGGCGAAGTGCCATGTGTTGTTGTTCTGATATCTCGACGAAGCTCCAATTTTGCAAATTTTCCTTTTGCGAGGTTCTCTCTGGAAATTTCTGCAACTTGTCGATCTTAGCTCTCTTCTTCCTTAGCTTTCTAGCCTTCTTCCCAGTGAGCTTCGTCTCGGTAGGGTTTTTTCCATTCTGATTCTTATCTTCTTCTAGCATAGGTACTTCGCATTGTTGAGATTCTTTCCTAAGATTCGAAGTTCCATTAGCATTCATAGGTATCCATGTGTTGTTGTTCTGATATCTCGACGAAGCTCCAATTTTGCAAATTTTCCTTTTGCGAGGTTCTCTCTGGAACTTTCTGCAACTTGTCGGTTTGAGCTCTCTTCTTCCTTAGCTTTCTAGCCTTCTTTCCAGTGAGATTCGTTTTGGTAGGCTTTTTTCCATTCTGATTCTTATCTTCTTCTGGCATAGGTACTTCGCACTGTTGAGATTCTTTCCTAAGATTCGAGGGTGACCCTTCTTCTTTATCTGGAATAGGTACTTCAATCTTCTATGGGTCTTCTAGTGTTCTTGCAACTTCGACATCCAGGTCTTTGGTGTTAAATAGCTTCGATCTGTTCTTTTATTCATCAATAAAGTGTGTGATCCTTCTAGTCATGAATTCTTTTAACTCTTGCTTCTTCTGCTCTAAAACTTATTCTTCTTCTTACCTTCTAGCCTGATTTCTTTCAATCCAAGGTTTTCCTAGTAGCATGGTAAATGGGGAACTGTTCTCAATAAATTTAATAATCTCAAAATCTTCCTTTGTCGAAGTTCCATTAGCATTCATAGGTATCCATGTGTTGTTGTTCTGATATCTCGATGAAGCTCCAATTTTGCAAATTTTCCTTTTGCGAGGTTCTCTCTGGAACTTTCTGCAACTTGTCGATCTTAGCTCTCTTCTTCCTTAGCTTTCTAGCCTTCTTCCCAGTGAGCTTCGTCTTGGTAGGCTTTTTTCCATTCTGATTCTTATCTTCTTCTGGCATAGGTACTTCGCACTGTTGAGATTCTTTCCTAAGATTCGAGGGTGATCCTTCTTCTTTATCTGGAATAGGTACTTCAATCTTCTATGGGTCTTCTAGTGTTCTTGCAACTTCGACATCCAGGTCTTTGGTGTTAAATAGCTTCGATCTGTTCTTTTATTCTTCAATCAAGTGTGCAATCCTTCTAGTCATGAATTCTTTTAACTCTTGCTTCTTCTGCTCTAAAACTTATTCTTCTTCTTACCTTCTAGCCTGATTTCTTTCAATCCAAGGTTTTCCTAGTAGCATGGTAAATGGGGCACTATTCTCAATAAATTTAATAATCTCAAAATCTTCCTCTGTTGAAGTTCCATTGGCATTCATAGGTATCCAGGTGAGCTTTCCACATAGGCTTATCAACTTTCCTTTGAATAGTCTTATTCCTCCTAATGAAGGAATCATAGCAGGCCTCCCTATAGCTTCCCAAGTTCTCTCTGTCATGATATTCACCTATGTTTAATCATCTAGAACACAGTCAATGTCGAAGTCTACTATTCTTGCTTCAAGGAATTCTTTTTCTTTGAAGATCTATGATAATCTGATATTTCGATGGGCATTCAGGGTTTCTTTCATCTGTAGCAATACTTTCTCTAATTCTCTCCGGGATTTTGTCATAATCTTAGTTTCTAGATTTTCCCTAGGGTTTTCTTGTCTCATGTTCATTTCTTCAAGATTAGCAATCATTCTAGGACAATCCAATACTTCATGGTCCATAGCTTTGCAACAAAGACAACTGGGTCTTCTCACAGGGCATTCCTTAGCAATATGTCCTAGTTTTCTGCAATTGTAACAAAGGGTTAATCCTCTCTTTCTTTTAAATTATCCCTAGCCTTTTCTGTACTGCGTGTTAGGATCATGGTATCTAACCTGCAAACATTTATTTCTAGGATCCTGCATACACTTATTAGTCCAAACATTCTTTCTATGCATAGGTATAACATATTTTTCACTATTCTTATCAGATCTACTCATTCAAATCTTCTTTCATCTATTAATACCCTAGTTTTCAAGCTAGGATAGAATCTATCAAACATACCTAGATCCATACTGTTGAAACAAAAATTTCCTCTTATCTTAATTCTACAGAGCACAAAGATTTCAGATCTAGAACTTTTCAATATTCTTACCCTTATCAGAGAAAAAAGATTTCAGATCTTACCTCTTTCAATAAAAAAGTCTCACTTTTGCCTTTCTCAAAGCACAAAGCTTTCAGATCTTACCTCTTTTAATAAAAAAGTCTCACTTTTTCCTTTCTCAGAGCACAAAGCTTCCAGATCTTACCTCTTTTCTTCAGATCGAACTTCTTTTCCTTATCACAGAGCTTTTAAAACTAAGTAGAGTTCTGCAAACTAGAGCAACATATCTACACACAGAGCTTTCACAATGTTAGGTTGGATCTTTGCACAAAGCTTCTTCTTCCTCAGTTCCCAACAATCATAGTTTCAGATCTTGACAACGGAACCATTTGTTGGCACAGGGGCAGACCCAGGGTTCAACGCTACAACAACGCACCAACAAAACCCTAACTACTGACCTTTTCGACAACACCTGCGAAGTAGATGAAGTCTCACCTGAGGTAGAGGTAGGGGTGGTTGCAGGACTCAGGTGTCCGCAACCTTAGTTGGGACACTGATCTATGATTATAATAATTAATAAAGCACTTAGCACCGTTAGTTCCTCATTATTTACCCAATATCTACTTCGTAGATAAAACAAAGAATCACAACATTCACCCTGATCTAATGTATCTAAGCACGTAGGATAAATAAATGGATCGGATATGACAGATTCAAGCACTAAGAATATTCACCTATATCAGATCTAACATCTAGATTCATCATAAGCACAAAGCATAAACAGATATATCTATCTATCTATATCAAGCACTTAGCAAATAACACCTAAATGCACCAACACGTCGCACAAAGAAGAATAACACAGTATTTACGTGGTTCACCCCCACCCTGGGGCTACATCCACCAACTCTTCTTCTTTATTATCTTCAATCAGTCATCTACATGCACAGAACCACAAAAACCCTACTCCACATAGGACAGGAGATCTGAGCGCACCTTGCCAGATCCTCCTTCCCTGAGCTAGGTCTAGCACAAAGCCTTTCACAGTCTGTTATAACCACTTGCACTTAGCTCTACATTCTCTCACGATATGCACAGAGCATATACAAACCATACTTGCACTTAGCACTTAGCTTATCGGCCTCACATCACATAGATGCCCATTCCCCTCATTACATTACCTAGACATCTATTTATACTTTACAAAATAGGCCTAAACATGGGTAAACCCATGGGCTGACATCCCATTCCCATTACATATTCTCAAATCCCAAAAAGGACCCAAAAAGGGGTCGAGATCTCGTGATCTCTGCTTCGTCTTGCGCTCCATCTTTGATAGACTGTTGAAGTCCCAAAATAGGTCAACTTGACCAAGGATCTCCCAAAACTTGGTCAAGGGCCAACAATTGGTTAAAAACTTTAGGGTCTTATTACAGCTGTGACGACATGCATTAATAATTTTGGGTCTCCAATGTTGAGTGGTAGTGTGCATTAATTGGATTCTCCATCTCCAAATCTCGTTCAATTCATAGGCATTTATCATCTCTTGATAGAGTACTGCAATCGATGCATTGCATATCAGAGCCCTGTAATTATCAGTATCTTTGTGTCAATGTAGCTGGGGGATATCTTCATTGTTGTGGCCATCTTCATGCCCATATTTCTCCACTTCATCACATCTCCATTTCCATGCGATCAGATATACGTCTTCACAAAGTTATTTGGCCTATGAGATATTGATCTGCACTGGAGATATTGATATGGTTGTGTTTTCTATTGAATAATGCAGTAGAATATGTTTTGTGGTTAGATCATTGCTTGATTGAGCCATGAAATTACTTACCTGTAAATCGTTTCCTACTTGAAATCGCTCGCAATTGCACTAGGATTTTGTTGTCTCTTCCATACATTGTAGTTTCTCCTTCAAACACGATATCGAGATTATTCTATGTTGGCATTAAGGATTCAAATCTTTGTGTTATGATGTAGTTGGTTGTTGCATTCTATATTTTTGAATGCATATAATAGTTACTGTAGATTAAATCGAATGGATCGATGGGAAGATCACATGGAATGATGAGGTATTAAATCACATGGATTGATGGGCAAATCACATGGAAAATCGACATGATATTTTCAAGTCTATTCTTTTTTAATCTAATCTGCTACATTATGGCTGTGTTGATTCTTTTCAGAATTGGAAATTGATCACTATTGTCTACTCTCTCTTATATCCTTTCTGAGTTTATTGACTCAGGGTTCATGTCTATTCGGGTTTCGAACAAAGCCTCTAAAAGTATCATCCCTCCTGGTAAACCAGAAGGCAACGCAGCGCACAGAGGGCACTACGCAGTCTCACCCGAGATAGTCTTAATGGGTGGCTGCAATACTCATGTGTTTACAACCTAGGATTGAGCAAGAGATTTGATAACTATGCAAAGGGAGTGCTACTATAACTTATTAACGCAATATACCATTTATTCACGATTTATGAAAGAAATATAATAACTCATTTATTTAGTGCATCTATTCTTACTAAGACCAGAAAGAAATACATGCATTCAATCACACAACACAAATGTTACCATGGTTCACCCCCTCCTGGGCTACATCCATAAAGATTTGGCTCTTGGCTCTTTTATTATCGTCGTTCTGTCATTACAATGTCGTGCGCTTTACAATTCTCCTCAGTTAGGCAAGATCTATATGAGGCGGACTAGATCGCATGAGGCTCCTCAGCCTGTGATCTAACCCTCAGTATCTACCCTCCTTCATATTCTCTAGCTCAACATCTTACAAAAGTAGGTCATACAACAAAATATTACATATCGACTTGCTACATTACTTCTCTCTATAATAACGAATAGTCTTCATAATAAGCCCCCCTCTTATGATACCTAAGTATCTATATTTATACATTTATGTATCTTCAGCCATTACAATACATTACAAAAACCCTAACCCTACCATCATTAGGTCTTCCATGCATGTGCACGTTTTATTCTCCTTCCATTTGTCTCTTTCCTCATGCATTCCTTCTTTCCCAAAATCACCTTTCTTTCTGCTTTGGTCCACCTCCAACAGGCCCCCAACACTGACATGTGGCTCATCCCGAGCCACCTACCCTTTGTGCGCTTAGTCAATCTCCCTGGTGTTATGAGGAAAATCTCTCTATGGCTAGGGTGAACCACAACAGACAGGTATGATTGTAGAAATCGACTCAATTCCAACATAGTCTATATAAACTAATGTGCATGAGAAGCAAGAAAGAGGATTACCTCATCCAAACGTTTGATGATGTCCATCGTTGAACACTTTGACCCAAAGCTTTATACCCACAACAAGTTCTCAACAAACAAGCAAAGCAAGCATATAGTGATGATATAACAGGTTAGCACATTAGATAGCATAATCCATCAATATAAAAAACAAACATGCCCATGGATCATAATACATATATTTTCAAGATATCAATTGGACGAGAAATGAGTATTTATATTAATAAATGATCAGTAGAAGTGAAACATTATAGACTTCCGTGTCGGCACAGTTCGTAACCAAGAAACCGAGTTCCTTCCAAATGGGCCTCCACCACTTCAATCCTCCACCAAAGGCAAGCTCATATAAGGGAGACAAATAGGTTCTCCATCAATAAGGGAAGAGCTCGGGGGCTGAAAATTGTGTTCAAACTTAAAGGACAAAGGGATGCAGAGTCAATAATGAAGTAATAATTTCTTCAGAGTAACTTTCCTCTCAAAGTTGAATTCTCTACTCTTTTTCCATAGCTCGGAATTGGATTCTTTATAGCCTTCAAAATGAAACTGAAGGGCCTAGTCAAAACATTTCTAGTATATGGAAGGCCAAGGATCAGAGATCTCCTGTTGTGACATGGAAACCCAACATTTAATTTTGATTTTCTGGAAAAACTCCCGATGTACGCGGGCTATAGTGGAGCAGCCAACGCATATGCTTGTTGAATAGATTTCAAGGTGTGTACAAGTGGAAAAATATTTTCTTTTGTCTCTGTATTTATCAATCAGGGAAGGTAAGTCTGCATGGGGGAATGGAATAAGGTCCTCTCTGCAAGATTGCATAGGGTGAGGCAAAACTTTCTATAACAGATGCCCCCTAATGTGTGAGGTCAGTGGAGAATTTGCGATGGCTGAAATACATTATAAATAACCCAGAAGTGGAGTGGTAGAGAACTAGATAGACAAACGTGATTGCTAATTACATTATGTACTGACTTTGCATACATGGCTGCCAAAATATATTGCAGATCCATGTGAAAAATATACCAAACAAGTGTCTGTGGCCATGAATAGGCAAATACAAATGCGATTACATGCCAAAGCGTTGTCATAGTCATGAACAAGGCCTAGTAGAAACAGTTTCAAAACCAATCTGAAGATATCTGTATACAATGGAGTACAATCTGATCTCCCATGATCACTGAAGTCATATAGGTACTGGTCCAATGAAAAGGAAGCAACAAATCAAGAAAGCTATGGCCACATAGTGATGTCTTCAAGTCTTCTATACAATCTGCCAAAGGTGAAAGTCTACATCATGTGAATAAAGGAGTTGAGGTCGAACACAATGAGACCTCGTTTGATTACTAGTCATTGATGTATACTCTTAACAAACGTGAGACAACCTACCGATAATGAAAATAGGTATCAAGGCACTGAGTACATTCTTACAAGTGTGAATAGAGGAGTTGATGTTGAACACCTGAAGAATCCATTGATCAAGATAAGTTGATGTATTCCCAACTGTCGATGGTGAGAGAGCTTGCCACCAATGACGACAAGCCTCAAGGTACTCATAATAATCTAGGTCCCATTTCCAGATAATGGGTTGATGTTGATGGAAAGAGACCCGCTAAAAGGAGAGAACTAAGGCATCTCTCATCATTTAGCATGAGGTACAAAGAAGGAGCTTCATGATTTGGTGGAAATCAGATGAAGAACAAGTTCACGAACCAACGACCCTGTGCGACTTTCATGTGTCCCAAGTGCAATAGGTACACAAAAAAGACCCTCTGAATAGTAGCCAATGATGAAAAACTGCTGAAAAAGATGAGAAGACCACCAATAAGGATAATCGCATCTAAGACACTACATGAATCCCAATGTGTGAATAGATGTATTGCCATATAACACAAGGGAAACCACCCAGTTAGTGACCAATGATGAAATTTCGACTGTTGGGTTCAAGGTTACCTACCAATGATGGAAGTAGGGCCATGGTGCATGCTAGACTAAATTATCATGTGATTCTGAGACAAACTGAGGGTATGGCCGACATGAAAAGTCAAAATTTCTTAGGAGTGGCCGACACAAGTTGATAGAATTCCTTTGAACAAGAGAAAGAGACATATGGTGGACTCTGGCAGCATAGACCCAATGATAAAATCATGAGATGTAGGAGGCATCAATGAAGTTCTATGTAGCGACTGGAAGAGTAACCAATCAGTAGAGAAGACTCATTAACGATCTCAGCTTCCTAAGGTCATGCTAATCCAAAAATTATGATGATAAATGGACTCAATAACTTTGTGCTATGTTCAAAGGTGACAAGACTGCTGTCGATATAAGATAATACTCCCTTCCCACCCGTATTTTTTTGTTTTTTCATAACAAACAAATGCTATGATACAGAGGAGGAAACGAGTGTCGCAAGTAAGAAAAAATAGTTCCAACAGTGGAACATACCTATGCTCAATGTAGGGAAGTTCATGTGGGAGATGGACACTGTTGGTCACTATAATTGCTTAATTAATTTCAAACAACCAAGTGAAACATAAATTATCAACCCAGGGAAGTCTTTTGTTTCAAAGATAGCTGCGCACTATATATGCTCAATTCCAAAAGCACTTAGTGTTGCAGTAAAGAA
>ML794465.1:171476-183793 GCA_009831015.1 Picea engelmannii | reverse complement strand
TAAACGTGTAGTAATGAGAAAGGACGTTGTGTACCTTGGAATGATCAGGTGGAATGATAGTATAAGTCTAAATACAGGTGATGAAGGGTATAACAATGGCAAAAAGTATGGGCAAAAAGGGTACAATATGTGGTCCTAACAGACACTCGGGGAATGTTCCCTCCTAGGTATAGGGTGTCAAATTGCAAAGGATATAAACAAGGCTCTGCTTGGTTGAGGATGCAAAACTGCTGAGGCAAACAAATTATAAGGAAAAGAGAGAACTGGCTATAGGCTCAATACTGCAAGTAGGGGCATGAGATGCAATCACAACTTAATGCCAAAAAATGTCCCTTTTTATGTATTTTAGTCTTCTTGGTGTGAAAAAGGGATAAACGTGTGCCAAGTAGATGTCTTTTCAAATCCAATTTACGAGTGTGAAAATGACAAATTCACTCGACGATCTTTTCTATTTTTGGCAACGAGTCGAAAAAGAGCTTAACGAAGACTCATGATCTTTCAAATCCAATTTAACGAGTGTGAAAGGGACAAATCACTCATTAATATTTTCACTTTTTAAAGACGAGATGTAAAAGAGATTAAATTAAACTCATAGACGTTATTCTAATAATCATGTAAGGGGGGAGGCCAAGGCTCCCATACTAGCCTTCTACGAAATGTCAGTATCTTACGAATAGCCGACATAAGCTTGGGGAAACCCAAAGCTCTCCAAGTCGAGGAGGATAAATCACTAACTGGGGATATAGTCTTTGTGATAGATCGGATAATGTCTCTTAATGGAAAATACATAGGTGGGGGTATTGGATACTCCATGGGACTATCCCAGTCAAAAGTGATCTCCTCAAAACCAGGAGGGAGAGGAATTGGTGAAAGAAATACTTTCTCTCATCTAGAAGGTGTAGGATCATGAATGTTGATTACATGATCACATGATGCATCACTCTCCACAGGGAGAGTAGGATTGACCAGATGATGCACTGGTAGGACCACTTCTTCAATTCTAGGTTGAAGAGGATGCAGGGTAACATGGATAAGGCCCTCTCTAAAAGATTGCATATGGTGAGGAAAATATTGCTATAAGACCTGGTGATCGCTTGGAACTTCTCCTTGAGCTTTGTTTCTTGTTTTTGTGCCTGCGCGATATTCTCCTTAAGTATGTCCACTGTCTGGACTGCAATTTCTTCGCTAACCAATCCGACGCATTCTACTTGGGTCTGTGCTATTAGTGCCTTGGCTTCCTCTATCTGTGAGATGACTTCTGGCACTTGCTCTTGGAGCAGTTCCATTTGAGACTGACGCTCCTTCTTCTGTGTTTTCACAGTGGTGAGTTCTGCCTATAGTTTCTTCATATCCTGTGCCTCTTTGATGCACTCTGTGATGGCCATTTTCTTCTGCCTCTGCTTGAGGTATTAGATAACTGCACTTATCATTTCTTCTTCCTTGTCCCACAGTTGGACTTGCTGATCTTCTTCTAACTTTTTCCATAGCTCTGTTGCCTCTTCGAACAAGTCGGTTGTTGCGCAGACATGTTGATCTATCTCCAGTGACTGCTTTGTTGCCTCCTGCTTCCTTTTCTCCCTTACTTCTGGTGGAGTGGCAGGTGTAAGTTGTTCATGGATATTCTCGATATCCTTTTGATATTTATCGATTGCCTATGCAATCTGATCAATCTTTTCTACTGCTATGAGTACATACCTCTGCGTGGTCGTTGAAATATTGGCATAAGCTCCTGCCACTTTCTTCTCCAATCCATTCATGTGCTCCCTTTCCTCTTGGGTCTCGAAATTAGCATGCTCACATATTATTTCCAGTGCATCCCGCTTCTTCGTTTCCTGCTACAATTTGGCTAAGTCTGTGCGTGCATGAGACTGTACCTCTTGGGTAACGCTAACCTGTAATTTGTGTAGAGCCTTGGTTTGTATCCGCGGTAATACCAGTTGGATTTGGGCTAAGTCCTTTAGGGGTTTTTTCCCCACGATTTCATCCATGCAAAACATATTGGGTGTGATGTGGAATGTTTCATTCAACTGCAGTATAGTATGAACTATATCGCGCTTGCCTTCTTCCATCCTTTCTTCTATCTGTGATGTGGATGGCCCTGTTCCCATGTTGTTGCTCGCTATTTGTGATTCCCCGATATTCTTGAGGAACTATCGCATGTCTTCTAGATCCTTTTGAATTCTGTCCCTATGATGCATGACATTGTCAAAATCCTAAGATATACAATCCTACACCCTTTTGGCTATCATCTCTACATCATCCTCCGTGATTGTGTAGTTTTTGGGTGTTCTCTGCGCCTTCATTCTCTTGCACGCACATCCCGTTTGAGTGTCTGGTCGCTTATTCAAGCCCGTTTCTTGTGGGTTGGGGCTTGGTGTAGTCCCCTACACTTCCTTGACCTGTTTCTATTGTTCTTGGGTTGACTGCATGTTATTCGTCTTCCCCTTCTGGGTCCCTATCTTAGTTGTCCCTTCATTTGTCTGCTTTGTTTTTTTCTAGCCCATCCTTCATTTCTTGGGCACTGTGACTTCCTTAAGTTGTGTTTCTTCCTGTCCCACATCCTCTTCTGCTGTCTTTGAGGGTATTTGATGGGTGAGGGCTGGAATCTTCCAGTCATCCTCCCAATCTTTGATAGCCATGTCGATGTCACCCTCCATGATACAATAGCGCATTTGTAGCTACTTCTTATTGGGATCCTTCTACACATGTATCCACATCGCATGTCGTGTGGCCTTGAAGTGGGTGATGTCCCGGTACTGCACAAAATTTTGTGGTGTGATGCTCCACATGCTGGAGATGGCTTCGTGCAGGTCATGAAGGTATCCTTCGAATATAACTGCGTTCATTTTCTTGTGTTTGGCATCTGATGCGACAATGACTAATAAATACCTCGCTCCATAATTCGAATTGGATCTAGTGCCGAAGAATGTGTAACTCGGTTCCTTCCATCCTATGATAGCTATCAACATGAGTAACCATGAGTAGTGGAATTCTATTCCTAGATCCTGCACATCCTTGTAGTCATCCAAAAACAAATTCAATAGGTAGGGTCCCCAACTAACTGATGTTCCCTTGGCGCACTGAAATGCAATTGCGATGACCCCAACTGGAACTTCCTCCCTGCAACACTTTCTCAATAGTTTGCAGACCAAGCTTTTTGTGGCCATTTGTGTTGCAACATCATTGATCCTCTTGATTATGATTCTTCGTATTCCCCTGTCAGTACCGTATTTATTCTTCGTCTCCTCTACAAGTGATTTCTCCTTTGTCTTATCGTCGAAAAATTTCATGGGATCCATGCTCCAGGATGGAAACCTTGTGATGTGCACAATAAGATCTACATCTATCGAGACGAGATTGTCCAACCAAATGTCCTCGCCATGTGTGACTGCCAACAATGTTTTGATGCAACCTCTTGCATACTCTCCTCTTCCAAAGTGTGGTAGATCCAGTAGACCCAAAATCACTGTTTTATCCAATCCTATTTCCCATTGGAGTGGTTGGTCAATCGGTTCCCCAACCACATTTATGCCCATAGTCTGTAAGTATACTCTCTTTGCAAATTCTGAAAACTTGTTTGTGTCTGCTACATCGTGGTCCGAGTATTTCAACTTCTCGATCTACCCTAGCAAGCCTGATTCCACATGTACCCCATCTAGTATACGCGGTAAAATGAGGGTTGCGATGGGTTGCTTGCAAGGTGACCTAGGTACTTGTTGCTTGTATTTCTTCGGTGGTGGATGGCTCGAGGTTCCAGCGGCTACCGCTTGTACTTCGGAATACCATTCTGGCCAGTTTGTGATATCTTCTAATATTCCTTCCGGTGGGTGGTCTCACACAGTTGTTTGAGACTCATCTGGCTCGACTGTTGCTTCCTGATTCGTCATCGTTCCATTGAATCTCGGAGCTGCTTCGATGTTCTCTGGTTCTGCCTCCTTCATGGTTTCTGCATCCTTGATCTGTTGATCCTGTGCCTCTGTCGGTGTATCTATGTTCATGCCCTCCGGTGTTGGTTGTTGGGTTTCTTCCACCATGGGCGTGGGGTTCACTGTGTCGTATCTAGTGATGGGATTTCATCGACATTGATGATCTCTGACGGTTGTTGTTCTCCTTCTTCTAATTTTACCCGTGACCTGGTTCTTACTCTGGGCTGTCTGGCAGTCTGGCTTGCTTTTGCTTGCTTTGGTGGTACCATGGTGGTGAGTGTCGAACGTTTGCTGAGTTTGAATGGTATCTGCGACCTCTGTGAACTCTAATCTATGCTCCTTAGCTTCTATCTCTCTCTGTATGTTCTCTTTTCGCAATTAGACTCTTTGCTCCTGCGTCCGTGTGTTGTATGTGTCTTGCATGAAGCTTGTCGAGGACGCTACCTTAATTATGGGTTCAATGCACCTCCGATTCCTTTGTACTTTCCATTACTCTCCCTTTTCATCCCCAACTGGTGCGATTAATGTGGCGTCCCATCAATCCTTTCCGTCATTGAATTCCATATAACTTCATCGTTTCGTACTTCTTTTGTCGTCTTTTCTTTCCCCGCTTATTTCCATCATGACCTTGTCATTGGCCCTGTCCTTGCCGTGTTTGTATTCCTAAGTGTGTGTAATCCTTATTCTTTTGGTGCACTATGCCTCTATTGGTACTGTTTGAAATTCTATTTTTTTTCTTTACTCTGCGGTGGGTGGTCGACTATCCTTGTACAACTTCAACTAACTCCCATTGATCATCCCTCTGATTTCAGCATCTGATAAGTCTTTCAACTGTACAACTCCTCCCTCTGTGACTGATTTTAATTCGTACGGTCCTAACCAATTATTGGCCCTTGGTTATGGAAGGAAGCGAAGAATAAGGAAGAAAAGGTGAAAATCGAACTTCGCGTGAGACACAGTCACTGTCACTGGGTCGAAGTGATAAAAAGAGCATAAAAGATGAAGCGAAGTATGGAAATGCAAGCCATGGGATGAGGAGATCGAGGATGAAAGATCAACAAGGAATATGGATCGAGGACAAATCATCAAGCAGAAAAAGCCATCGTTGGATGCTTTGGAGCACCACGCGAGAAGGAAGGAAAGACAAGCCGACGAAGCCCAGAAAAAGTGGGTCAAGTTGACCTAAGGTTTTAGACACCTAGGGTTTTGGTATCTAGGGTTTTGGCACCCGGGTTTCGGCTTAAGGTTGTCAATGAGGTATTGTAATGTATAAATAAAGGTCAAGAGGACCTGGGTCAGAGGGGTATGATATTATTGTTGATCTAACTATAGTAGTGTGTGAGAGATCATTGTATTCTGAGAGAGAAGTGATGAGAGAGAGAGAGCCTTCAGGTATTGCAATATCTTCAGCTGTGTATGAAGGTCAAGTCTTGTAGATGGGTGTGCAGGAAGGGGAGGGAAAGAGAGAAGAGAAGGAAGATCTGTTAGCTAAGAGCGTAGACAAGAACTATATGCTTTATCTTAATAAATCATAAGCATAGTTATGTGGACATAGCCCTAGAGAGAGGGTGAACCACATATATTTTGTGTTGTGTGTGTGATTGATACTTTGATCTCTGTTGCTATTATATTTGTATTTGCATTGCTGTGTTAGATCAGATCTATAGCTGTGAAGGATAGATCTATCTTAATAAGTGATAGATGCATGTTGTGTTGTTGTTGTACTAGATCCACTTGATATTCCCCTGGTTGTAGATATCTCTATCCTGCAACTCCCTCATAGTTTCTTTGGGTGAGACTGCATCTGCTTCGTAGGTGTTTCCGAAAGGGCCAGTAGCTAGGGCTTGTTGGTGTTCTCTTGGAGTGAACCTTGGGTCTGCCCCTGTGCCAACAAATGGTTCTGTTGCCAGGACATGAATATTCTTGAGGGAATGTCAAGGTGGTTTCCATCGAAGACAAAGACTCAAAAGTGGATAGAGGATCAAGAGAAGGACTTCGTTGAATCCCAGAAGAAGAACCCTAATCTTAGTACAAAGGATTGGTTGGAGAAATATACTTTACCGATATACACGAGATCTTCTTTGAAGGAATAAACCAGAAGCTATATGAGTGGATAGCTAGACTAGCAGATACCTAGTTTGAGATCATATCTAGACCTCCTATGGTTTGGACATCAACGTTGATCCAGAAGGTCAAAAGAGTCGATAATGTTGTATCCCGAGAAGTAGATCATTGGTTTGATAGTAACATTGGAGGGTATATCATCGAGTTTGTTATTGATAGAGTAGAATCATATAGCCAAGCTGAGAGATACTTTTTCAAAGGACCCATAGGAAAATTTTTGCATTTTATGAAGCTGAGAATCAAGATGTTGTTGCATGAAAAGAACGTCTTGAAGATATAGTAGATCGAGAGGATTTGAAAAGGCTAATGTTCAAGAATTCAGACAGCGACAGTGACACAGAAGCTGGACATATGTGTAGTGGGAGAGTATTCTAAGGGGTTCACCTTGAGAACCTATTTAAGCAAAACTACGGGGAAGAGGGTTTCTACAGTGGAGAAGAGGTAGATCTGACAGATGAAGAACATTCAAAACACACCACATCAGAAGAAGGGGAAGCTAAAGAACTTCACCAGAACGAGCCAAAAACCTCAGGAACTGTGAAGACCACTGAAGTAAGTACTAGTAACCCTCCTATTACCTCAACAGTGCTAAGTAATCAAAATAGTCAGAATCACTAGAGTCGACAGAGTACTATTACTAGTAGTTCAACCTCTACTCAAACAATAAACCTAGGCAGCTCCATGGCAAATGAGATGAGGCTCCCTATATTTAGAGGGGATGGATCTGAAGATCATGATGAACATTGGTTCCTATGTGAGGCTGTATGGAACATTAAAAATGTTACTGACGAAGATGTTAAAAGAAACCAGTTTAGCACTACACTGAGGGATCGTGCATTGAGCTGGTACATGAAGCTTGTCCAAGGACTTGCACAACCAAAGCCACTGAATGAAATAAAGAATGCACTGATTGCAGAGTTTAATAAACCTAAGTTGGAGTCCCAATGTATTACATAGCTGAAAGAGATCAAGTAAAAGGTAGTCGAACTTGTTTGGGAGTTCGATCAGAGATTCAAGACCCTAATAGGAAGATTGACCTTTAAGATCCCAGATGAGCAGAACAAAGAATGGTTCATCACTTCCCTTTTACCACATATCAAAGTTCCCATGATGCAACAGAAGATTGCTTCACAGGTGGAAGCATTGGAGATCTCCATGAAGCTTGAATCAACCATTATGGGAGAATCCAGCTCAGGTATGAGCTAGATCATGAGTCAGTTAACTAGTCTGTCTTTGCAGGTTGAAGACATGAAGAAGGACAAGGGAAAATACAAAAGGGAAGACATATGGTGTATCAGATGAAAATCAGAAGGCCGTGATAAGGATCACTGTCCCCTATTTCATGAATATTTGGCCTCTGCGGTTCCAAGCCTATTGAAGCAAGTCACATTACCCTGGTGCGAAGTATGCAGAAATCGACATCACCCTGGTGAGTTCTATTACATGCATAAATACGTTCCGACACCCAAAAACTTGTATTGCACATTCTGTAAATTAGTAGGGAATGATGATAGAGATTGTAGAGCTTATGATCTCATGCATGAAAGATCGAGGGATATATACAAGATCCAAGGTGAAGTACATCAAGAAGGAAACACTATGCAGTATAAATCCACAGGAAGAGGAAACTTCAATCCTTGCGGTGGATTCAGAGGATGAGGATGAGGAGGAGGTATGGGCCAAGGCCAAGGACAAATAATCTGTTATAACTATGCACATACAGGACATCTAGCAAGGGAATTTCAATACTCTTGCACCATTTGTAGTTATTGCAACTCTTTTGAGCATGTCATTGAGGACTGCCCTGTGCTGCTAGCTAAGCTTCAGGAAAGACGAGGACCCCAACATAATCCACAAGTACAAATGATATATGCTGAACCTCACAGAGAAGACCCTAGAGTTGTTTTTATCACTCGAGGAGGTGCTTCTACAGGAGAGGATAGAATGACCCAAGGAAAGATCACATAAGACTCAGGTATCAGGAAAGCTACAGAGAAGACCCAAAATTTTGATGTGAAGAAAGAAAGACAAATCTTTGAGGAAGAAAGGTAAGAGTTCAAAGCAGATCAAGGTTCTTCCTCAAAGACACGACCAGAAATAAGATTATATGGGATGCCTCAGGCATTTGATCAGACAATTTTTCCAAAAGAAGGAAAAGAGGTAAGTAAGCTCATCGAATTTTTATACACTTGTATTAAGTTGATTTAGGATGAAAATGTTGTGAAAGAGCTACATAAATTAATCATTCAGTACGAGATAGGAATGATAGACCCCTTACTGAATAGGGCAGTACACAAAATTGGTAAGAAGAGAAGGAGAAATAAAGATTTACACTTGAATGCTCAAATAGGAGACAATGATATAGACTATGTGGTCCTCGACTTAGGGTCGGAGGTCAATGTCATGACGAAGAAAACCTGGGAACTAATGGGAAAAATGAGGTTGATATATTCCCCTATGAGACTTAGGATGGCTAATCAGCAAGCTTTCAGCGCATTCGAACGATTGGAGCATGTCCCTGTGGACATCGACGGGGTAAGAACATTTGCAGATTTTGAGGTAATTGAGATAGTTGATGACAATTTCCCTTACCCTGCACTGTTAGGAATTGATTGGGCCTTTAACAATTCCACTGTAGTTGATTTGAAGAAAAGATGCATGACCTTTGAAAGAGATGGCCTTCAGGTAATTGCACCCTTAGATTTAGATAAAGGTCTGCAATACACAGAGCCCATCAGAGAAGAAGACCACACATACGAATTGGAAAACATTTACAAACTAACAACTAGAAAGAAAGATTACATCAACCCTACAGCCGATGGAAATCTAAGCTGGCGAAGTGACATCGTGTGTTCATCATATTCAGAAGAAACACTGGAGAACTGGTAGAACTAGATGTATGAAGTATCTACCAGAAGATGTGCTAGATTAACCAAAGAAGTTCGCTGGATCGACACAATAGTGAGTAACTTACCCACATTTGATGGTTTGAACCCTTTAGAAACCTTCCTATCCAATTTTGAAACAAATGTACCAACACAACAGAGGCTATTGGCAATGGATGAGGTCCTAAAAGCTAATCCAACAAGATGGTGGGGGACACATAAAAGCAATATTACAGACTAAACACAATGCCAAACTTTAATGACAACACGATTCTCAGCACAAGAAGTAAGTTGTGAAGTAAGGTACACTGGTTGAAGTTGCCCAAAAGACCATGTGCAAAGTTGTGAAGAGGCCTAGAGTGAAATTCCTTGAGAACAGTGGGTGCACAGATTCATTAACACACTAGACACGACCCCTATCAACTGGTACATTCAAGCAGAGTTGTGCCTCATCACCACAAATTGGAAAGGTATGACTCAGAGTTTTGTAACCACCTTTTTATTTGAGAGTCAATATCCGTCAGTAGATCAAGCACTGCATATTGTGAGACAGAAGGTATTCGAAGAGGCATCTAGCCTCCCTATGGAACAAGAAGAGGAAGAATGGACTGCACCTCTCTAGAAATTGCAGAGCTGCTACAACATCAATGCCGATGATGATGATGATCCTAGGAAGGTAAACATGTTGAAATATTGTAATTGTAAAGAATATTCTTATTATTATTGATATATTATTCATAGGATCAATCCCCATTGTGGATTGATCATGTCGGTTATTGTAATAGGACCAAATCCCCTTTTGCGGATTGGTCAACAGACAATTATAATAAGCAGAATAATAAGTTGGCCCCAGCAGTTAATAAGAAGACCCAAAAATATAATAAAGGTGGGTTTACCCACCCAGTTGAAGAAGTCGGCCCTGCCAGTGAAGAGACACTTCACACGTGCCAGACTTGTATAAATAAAGGAGGCTAGCGCCTCATTTGGACATAACTCACTTGCTCAGTTTGAGAGACAAGTTTTGATTTGTTACCGGCAAAGGAGAGAGAGAGTGGCACATATCTTGGGAGAGGAATTTCTGTTTTAGCATAGAGATCTCTTGGCATTGTATTGGCTATCTATATTAAGGAAGTTTTGTTGGGTTTTCTTCCCCTAGAGGGTTTCCCAGGATAAATGTTGTGTCTCTTGTGATTGTGTATTTTTCAGTGATCTTGGATTATGCTATTGTTATCTAATGAAATGAAAACATCTATAATAATGGCTTAAACATTAACATGGTATTAGAGCCAAGCTAAAGGAAGCACATTTCACAAGAGGAAAAATGTCACTATTGCAGTACCTGCAAATTAGGGTTTTTCAAAAGTGAATCTATTCAGCCTTAAAACTATCTAGAAAATTGTGCCCTCCCCTAAGGATCAATTTGGCATCATCAGCGCACCTTTTCAGTGGCTGGATCTCCCAGAAAGTGAAGCCCTAGTTTCACAAAGTACCATAAAGTACCAGAAAACCAGTACCAGAAGTACCAGAAGTACCAGAGTACCAGAGGTACCAGAAGCACCAGTCCAGAAATCTGTAGGTCAGATTTGAAGGGGAAAAAGTTGGATTTTCTTAGATCCAAACACACCAGGCAGCTCGCCTCAGCCAAGCGCATCTCCTGGTAAGTTCAAATTTTGATTTTGAGCACTTTCATTTTTTGGTCATTTTCCTAGCTCCTGGTAAAGATGTCTGCAAGCATTAAGCTTGTTGACAAGTTAGAAGGAGTGGAAAACTTCCGTGCCTGGAAGTATAGGATTGGCCTCATTCTTGCAGAGAATGATCTAGCAAGATTCATCAAGGAAGAATTACCAGAACCCGAAGATGTTGCAGAAAAGGCAAAGCATCAAAAGGACACAATAAGGGCCAAAAGAATCATTGCAGATTCAATCAAAGATCATTTGATACCTTATGTGTCATCTAAGAAGACCCTAAAATAAATGTTTGATGCCTTGACTAGATTATATGAAGGAAAGAACATAAAACGAAAGATGAATCTTAGAACCCAACTGAATAATACAAGGATGCAGAAAGGAGAAATGATTCAGGAATATTTCTCCAGAATCTCAGAATTCAAAGAACAACTAGAAGCTATTGGAGATACCATAGATGAATACAAACTTATAATGACGGCCCTAAATGGTCTCACAAGACCTTGGGATGCCTTCATCTAGACGATATGTGCCAGAAAGGAGAAACTGAAGTTCGACAACCTATGGGAAGAATGCATCCAAGAAGAAACAAGAGTAACAAATCAAGAAACGTTACTAGCAAGGGATGATGATCAAGCCCTAGCTACTCACACCAAAGGAAGAAGGAAGAAATCCTACTTCCAAAAGGAGACTCATAAAGAGCCTCAACAATCAAATAAATTCAATCATAAAGAATCTTATCCAAGGAGATTTCAGAAGAAAGGGCAACGAAAGGAAAGAGACTACTCATATGTACAATTCTATCATTGTGACAAGATGGGACACATTGCGAAGTTTTGTCCAGCCAGATGAGAAGAATACAAGAGAAAAAAAAAGAGGCTTCATGCCCATGTAGCTGAAGACGAAGAGGCACCCGCAAAGATGATGAGAGAGGAGATCAAAGACCATGTGTGGATTTCATCCCTCTCAGGATCTGTAACACCTGGAGAGGACTCTTGGCTCATTAATAGTGGTGCATCCAAGCACATGATGGGACAAAGAAATATTCTCTCTTGTATCTCAGAGAAGAAGTTTTCTTAGACAGTGACACTTGGTGATGATTATCAGTATCCCATCAAGGGAGTGGGATAATCAAACCATAAACTAAATTCAGGGAATTCACTGAAAATGAAGGACGTACTATATGTACCAGGATTGAAGAAGAAACTACTCTCCATTTCAACTTTAGAGAAGAAAGGCTTTAGAGTTGCCTTTATAGATGGAGAAGTTCTTATGTGGGCTAAGGGAGAAACCTTAAATGAAGAAATTGTCATTGGCAATGAAGAAAATGGCTTGTATAAATTAAAGGGTCACTCAGAGGCTGCTATGACCCATGCCATTGAAAACTCATGTGAACTTTGGCATAGAATATTAGCCCACATCAACTACAAGGCGCTACCATACATATGCAAGGCGGTCACAGGTTTACCAGAACTCCAAGGTGATCATAAAGGCGTATGCAATGGATGTGCATAAGGGAAGAATATCAAGAACCCTTTTCTGAAGTGGGACAATAAGACAGAAGGAGTCCTAGAACTCATCCATTCAGATGTGTGTGGCCCAATGCCATCATCCTCCATTAGCGGGTATGTATATTATGTATCATTTATTGATGATTACTCTCGTAAAACCTGGATATATTTCTTGAAGACTAAAGA
>ML794465.1:136403-161409 GCA_009831015.1 Picea engelmannii | reverse complement strand
TAATGGCATAAACATTAACATGGTATCAGAGCCAACCTGAAGGAAACACAATTTGCAAGAGAAAAACGTCACTGTTGCAGTACCTGCAAATTAGGGTTTTGCAAAAGTAACTCTTTTCAGCTCCCTAAACACCTAGAAAGTTGCGCCCTCCCCCCAGGATCAATTTGGCACCTAGAGCACACCTTTTCAGTGGCTGGATCTCCTAGAAAGTGAAACCCTAGTTTCACAAAAGTACCAGAAGTACCAGAAAACCAGTACCAGAAGTACCAGAAGTACCAGAGTACCAGAAGTACTAGAAGCACCAGTCCAAAAATCCGCAGATAAGTTTTGACGGGGTAAAAATTGCATTTTCTCAGATCCAAGGACACCAAGCTACTCGCCTCAGTCAAGCGCACCTCCTTGTAAGGTCAAAATTTGATTTTAAGCACTTTCATTTTTTGGTCATTTTTGTAGCCTCAAGTACAAGATGTCTACAAGCACAAAGCTTGTTGAGAAACTAGAAGGCATAGACAACTTCCATGCCTGGAAGTATAGGATCGGTCTAGTCCTTGCAGAGAATGACCTAGCAAGATTTATCAAAGAAGAAGTGGAGGAACGTGAAGATGATGTAGAGAAAGCGAAGCATCAGAAGGACTCAATCAGGGCTCAAAGAATCATTGCAGATTCAATCAAAGACCACCCGATTCCGTATGTATCGTCCAAGAAGACTCCAAAGGAAATGTTTGACTCTCTAAGAAAACTATATGAAGGAAAGAACAACAATTGAAAGATGAATCTAAGAACTCAATTGAAGAAGACCAAGATGCAGAAAGAAGAAATGATTCAAGAACATTTCTCCCGAATCTCAAAAATAAAAGAACAGTTAAAAGCGATTGGAGACACCATCGACGAGGACGAATTCATGATAACAGCCCTAAATGGTCTCGCAAGACCTTGGGATTCTTTCATCCAGTTAGTATGTGGCAGAAAGGAGAAACTACAGTTTGAAGGCCTATGGGAAGAATGCACCCAAGAAGAGACAAGGGTAGCCAACCGTGAAGCACTACTAGCAAGGGACGATGATCAAGCCCTAGCTACTCATACAAAAAGAGGAAGGAAGAAACCCTACTTCAAAAGGGAATCTCATAGAGAACCGCAACCATCAAACAAATTCAACAACCAAGAATCTCATTCAAGAAATTTTCAGCAGAAAGGACAACGCAAGGGACAAGATATCTCATCTATACAATGCTATCATTGTGATAAGATGGGACACAAGGCGAATAATTGTCCAGTTAGAAGAGAATAATACAAGAGGAAGCAAAAAAGGCAACATGCTCACATAGCCGAAGATGAAGAACCACTTATGAAGATGATTAAGGACTATGTCTTGATCTCAGCTCTCTCAGGATCTGTATCACCTGGAGAGGACACATGGCTCATTGATAGCGGTGCATCAAAACATATGACAGGTAAGAAAAATACTCTCTCTTGTATTTTAGAAAAGAATTTTTCTCAGAAAGTAACTCTTGGAGATGATTATCAATATCCCATCAAGGAAATAGGAGAATCAAACTACAAGCTAGATTCAGAAAACTCAATAACAATGAAGGACGTACTCTATGTACCAAGCCTAAAGAAGAACTTACTCTCCATATCAGCTTTAGACAAGAAAGGCTATAGAGTTGCCTTCATAGATGGAGAAGTTCTTATGTGGGCTAAGGGAGAAACCTTAAATGAAGCAATCGTCATCAGAAGTGAAGAAAATGGCTTATATAAGCTGAAGGGTCACCCAGAAACCACCTTGACCCATGCCATCGAAAACTCATGCGAACTTTGGCATAGAAGATTGGCCCACATCAACTACAAGGCACTACCATACATATGCAAAGCTGTCACAGGTTTACCAAAACTCAAGGTTGATCAGGAAGGCATATGCAATGGATGTGCACAAGGGAAAAACATCAAGAACCCTTTTCCAAAGAGGGACAACAAAGCAGAAGGAGTATTGGAACTCATTCATTCAAATGTGTGTGGCCTAATTCCATCATCCTCCACTAGCAGGTATGTATACTATGTATCATTTATTGATGATTATTCTCGTAAGACCTGGATATATTTCAAGGAATTCAAAGCCTTGATAGAGAATCTTTCCTAAAGAAAGATTAAGATACTCAGGTTAGATAATGGAGGAGAATATACGTCAAATGAGTTCGTGAACTTCTGCAGAGATGTTGGGATCAAGAGGGAACTCACTACTCCCTATAATCCTCAACAAAACGGTGTAGCTGAAAGGAAGAATAGAACAATTATGGAAGTTGTAAAGACCATGATTCATGACCAAGATCTTCCTATGTGCTTATGGGCAGAAGAAATAATGGCAGCTATTTATGTGCAGAATAGATTGTCCCATAGTGCACTTGGGTTCAAGACCCTAGAAGAAATGTTCACCGGAAAGAAGACAGAGGTAAGCCATCTCAAAATATTTGGCTGTCCGGTATTTAGTCATATACCGAAAGAGAAAAGAAACAAGCTGGAACCCTCCGGAAAGAAGGGAATATTCGTGGGATACTGTGCAGTATCCAAGGCCTTTAGAATCTACATACCTGGTCACCGCCATATTGAGATCAGCAGGGACGTGACCTTTGATGAAGAAGCAACACTTAAGAAATCGAGAAGATTCCATCTTGAAGAAGTATATGAAGAGGAACCTGTAAATCCCAGGACTACAGAATCCATGAGGGAAGTTCCCAGAGCCGCAAAACCTGTAAGGGAAGTCGTAACTTCCCCTGATGAGGAGACTCCTGAAGATCATGATATAACAGAAGTTCAAGAACCTCCTCAAATGACCTTTCTCCCATAAAATAAATCTTGCTTTGGCAAGAGAGCTTATTTAATATGGAGAGAAGTATGGTGTTCTAGAAGGAACCACGAGACAGGTGAAAAGACCAAAGCCATTCTCCAATTACACGGCTTTGATGTGCAATCTACTTGATGAAGAACCTACATGCTTTGAAGAGGCCATTCAAAAGAAGGAATGGGCAGATGCCATGACAGAGGAATACCAATCCATAATAAAGAATGATGTATGGAAAATAGTTCCTAGACCAAAAATTAAGGATGTGGTATCATCAAAATGTCTCTTCAAAATAAAACATGCTGCTGATGGAAGTATTGAGAAATATAAAGCAAGATTTGTCGCTCGTGGCTAGCCAATGTTTAAAGATGATATTGATGATA
Organism: Picea engelmannii; assembly: GCA_009831015.1. Lineage (NCBI taxonomy): Eukaryota > Viridiplantae > Streptophyta > Pinopsida > Pinales > Pinaceae > Picea > Picea engelmannii. Next base: position 158,190 of record ML794465.1, on the reverse strand, counting down.
CTGTCCTCCTGATGCCACTGATGATGCAGACCTCTCTCGCCTGATGCTGATGAAGAATAACCTTCTTGTTAAGGGGGAGTGTTGAAATAATGTAACTGCGAAGAGAATTCTTATTATTATTGTTATTTTATTATTAGGATTTATCCCCATTGTGGATTAATCATGTCGGTAATTGTATTAGGACCAAATCCCCTTTTGCGGATTGGTCATCGAACAATTATAATGGGTAGAATAAGAAGTTGGCCCCAACAGTTATTATTGAGACCCGTAATTAATCTAAAGGTGGGTTTACCCACCCAGAGTGAGAGGTCGGCCCTGCCAGTGAAACCCTTTCACACGTGCCAATCTTGTATATATAGGAGGCTAGCGCCTCACTTCTAACAAACAACTCACTTGCTCATTCTCTTATGAGGCAAGCTACAATTACCAGTTGGAGAGAGGAGAAGAAGAGTGGCACATCTCTTGGAGAGGACAATCTGTATTGGTTTGAGTTATCTCTTGAACATTGTATTAGCAATTTATGATAAGGAATTTTTTGCTTGGTTTTCTTCCCCTAGAGGGTTTCCCAGGATAAATGATGTGTCTCTTGTGAATGTGAATTTCTCAATGATCTTATTCTTATGATGCTCTTATCTATTGAAATGCAAAGAACTATAATAATGGCATAAACATTAACAAGATCTGCTAGCTGAGAGCACATAAAATAACTGTATGCTTTATCTTAATAAATCATAAGCACAGTTATGTGGTCATATCCCTAGAGAGAGGGTGAACCACATATATTTTGTGTTGTGTGTGTGATTGATACTTTGATCTATGTTGTTGTTATATATTTTTTTTCATTGCTGTGTTAGATCATATCTATAGCTATGAAGGATAGATCTATCTAAATAAGTGATAGATGCATGTTGTGTTTCTTTTGTACTAGATCCACTTGATATTCCCCTATTTGTAGACATCTCTGTCCTGCAACTCCCTCATAGCTTCTTTGGGTGAGACTGCATCTTCTTTGCAGGCTTTGCCGAAAGGGCCAGTAGCTAGGGCTTGTTGGTGCACTCTTGGAGTGAACCTTGGGTCTACCCTTGTGCCAACAAATGGTTCTGTTTCCAGGACAAGATTCTTCTTGAGGGAATTTCAAGGTGGTTTCCATCGAAGACAAAGACTCAAAAGCGGATAGAGGATCAAGAGAAGGACTTCGTTGAAGCCCATAAGAAGAACCCTAATCTTAGGATAGAGGATTGGTTGGATAAATATACTTTACCAATATACACAAGATCTTCTTTGGAGGAATCCACCAGGAGATGTATGAGTGGCTAGCTATACTAGCAGATACCCAGTTCGAGATCAGATCTAGACCTCCTATGGTTTGGACGTCGATGATGATCTAGAAGGTCAAAAGAGTTGATAACGTTGTATCTCGAGCAGTAGATCATCAGTTTGATAGTACCATTGGAGGGTTTATCAGTGAGTTTGTTGTTGATAGAGTAGAATCATATAGCCAATCCGAGAGATACTTTGTAAAGGACCCAGAGGAAATTTTTTTCATTTATGAAGCTGAGAATCAAGATGTTGTTGCATGAAAAGAACGTCTTGAAGATACAGTAGATCGAGAAGATTTGAAAAGGCTAATGTTCAAGAATTCAGATAGCGACAATGACATAGAAGATGGACATACGTGCAGTGTGAGAGTATTCTCCGGACTTCACCTTGAGAACTTGTTTAAGCAAAACTACAGGGAAGAGGGTTTCTACAGTGGAGAAGAGGCAGATTTGACAGGCAAAGAACATTCAGAACTCACTAGATCAGAAGAAGGGGAAGCTGAAGAACTTCACCAGAACGAGCCAGAAAGCTTAGGAACTATGAAAACCACTGAAGTAAGTACTAGTAACCCTCCTATTTCCTCAACAGTGCTAAGTAATCAGAATAGTCAAAATCACCAGATTCCATAGAGTACTATTACTAGCAGTTCAACATCTACTCAGACAGGAAACCTAGGCAGCTCCATGGCAGATGAGATGAGGCTCCCTATATTTAGAGGGGATGGATCTGAAGATCCTGATCAACACTGGTTCATGTGTGAGGCCATATGGAACATTATAAATGTTACCAATGAAGCTGTTAAAAGAAACCAGTTTAGCACTACACTGAGGGATCACGTGTTGAGCTGGTACATGAAGCTTGTCCAAGGACTTGCACAACCAAAGCCACTGAATGAAATCAAGAATGCACTGATTGCAGATTTTAAGAAACCTAAGTCGGAGTCCCAATGTATTACAGAGCTAAAAGAGATCAAGCAAAAGGTATCCGAACCTGTTTGGGAGTTTGATCATAGATTCAAGACCTTAACAGGAAGATTGACCTTTAAGATCCCAGATGAGCAGAAAAAAGAATGGTTCATCACTTCCCTTTTACCACATATCAGAGTTCATCTGATGCAATAGAAGATTGCTTCATAGGTGGAAGCATTGGATATCACCATGAATCTTGATTTAGCCCCTATGGGAGAATCCATCTTAGGTATGAGGCAGATCGTGAGTTAGTTAACTAGTTTGTCTTTGTAGGTTGAAGACATGAAGAAGTACAAGGGAAAAGACAAAAGGGAAGACATATGGTGTATCAGATGAAAATCAGAATGCCATGACAAGGAGCACTGTCCCCTATTTCATGAATATTTGGCCTCTGGGGCATCGAGCCCGTTGAAGCAAGTCGCATTACCTTGGTGCGAAGTATGCAAAAATTGATATTGCCTTGGTGAGTGCTATTACATGCAGAAATATGTTCCGACACCCAAAAAATTGTATTTCACGTTCTGTAAATCAGTAGGGCATGATGATAGAGATTGTAGAGATTATGATCTCATGCATGAAAGATCGAGGGATATATACAAGATCCAAGGCGAATTACATCAAGAAGGAAACACTATGCAATATAACTCCCTAGGAAGAGGAAACTTCAATCCTCACGGTGGATTCATAAGATGAGGACGAGGAGGAGGTATGGGTCGAGACTGAGGAAAAATAATCTGTTATAACTACGTGCATATAGGAAATCTAGCAAGGGACTTTCATAACCATTGCACCACTTGCAGTTATTGCAACTCCTTTGAGCATGTCATTGAGGACTGCCCTGTGCTGCTAGCTAAGCTTCAGGAAAGACGAGGACCCTAGCAGAATCCACAAGTACAACTGATATATGCTGAACCTCGCGGAGAATACCCTAGAGTCATTTTTATCACTCGAGGAGGTGCTTCTACAAGAGAGGATAGAATGACCCAAGGAAAGATCACAAAAGACTCAGGTATCAGGAAAGCTGCAGAGAAGACCCAAAATTTTGATGTGAAGAAAGAAAGACAAATCTTTGAGGACGAAAGGTAAGAGTTAAAAGAAGATCAAGGTTCTTCCTCAAAGACATGACCATAAATAAGAGAATATGGGATGCCTTAGGCATTTGATCAATCGATTTCGCCAAAAGAAGGAAAAGAGGTAAGTAACCTCATCAAATTTTTATACACTTGTATTAAGTTGATTCAGGATGAAAATGTTGTGCAAGAGCTACATAACTTAATCAGGCAGTATGAGATATGAAATATAGACCCCTTACTGAATAGGGAAGTACACCAAATTGTTAAGAAGAGAAGGAAAAATAAAGAATTACACTTGAATGCTCAAATAGGAGAATATGATATAGACTATGTGGTCCTCGACTTAGGGTTGGAGGTCAATGTCATGGAAAAGAAATCTTGGGCACTAATGGGAAAATTGAGGTTGATATATTCCCCTATGAGACTTAGGATGGCTAATCAACAATCTTTTAGCCCATTCGAACGATTGGAGCATGTCCCTGTGGACATGACGGGGTAAGAACATTTGCAGATTTTGAGGTAATTGAGATAGTTGATGACAGTTGCCCTTACCCTACACTGTTAGGAATTGATTGGGCCTTTAACAATTCCACTGTAGGTGATTTGAAGAAAATATGCATGACCTTTGAAAGAGATGGCCTTCGGGTCATTGCACCCTTAGATTCAAATGAAGGTCTACAATACACAGAGCCCATCAGAGAAGAAGACCACACATACAAAATGGAAAACATCTACAAACTAACAGCCAGACAACAAGATTACATCAACCCTATATCTGATGAGAATCTAAGTTGGCGAAGTGACATTGTGTTTTCATCATATTCAGAAGAAGCGTTGGAGAACTGGCAGAACTAAATGTATGAAGTACCTACCAGAAGATGTGCTAGATTAACCAGAGAAGTTCGCTAGATCGGCACAATAGTGAGTAACTTACCCACATTTGATGGTTTGAACCCTTTAGAAACCTTCCTATCCGATTTTGAAACAAATGTACAAACACAAAAGAGGCTGTTGGCAATGGACGAGGCCCTGAAAGCTAATCCAACAAGATGGTGGGGGGCACATAAAAGAAATATTACAGACTGGACACAATGCCGAACTTTAATGACACCACGATTCTCAGCACAAGCAGTAAGCTGTGAAGTAAGGTACACTGGTTGAAGTTACCCAAAAGACCATGTGCGAAGTGTTGGCAGCCATAATATAATCTCTATTTTACAAGCTGCCTACATAGGGTTTTTGAATTCTCATTACTCGTCGCAACCTTTCTCATTAAATGACACCATTATCCGTCGCTTTCTATGTACCTGCTTTTCGATTTTGTTTTCACGACTGCAAGCGTGAAAACTCACAGATGGAACTCATGTCTAATTTCATCAAAGGGTTAATGTTCATATGGTTTATTGTCTATTTGTCTTATTTTTATTATGAACATGGTTGTTTCCATGGTTATCACCCCTTGTTCTCGAACACACCTTGGTTACATGTGTATTAAACCACCACCCATTTAGCATTTGACTATTTTTAATAGGGTTTTTGATTTATAAATCTTTGATTCAATTGTTTATTTGATATATTGATTTTTTGATCGAATCGTGGATATGCATATAATGGCTTTAAATTGTTATGATTTTTATGTGTACCATTACACCGAGGTGTCATTCCAAGTACAACGTGGTATGATGTGTTTTCATGGCCTCGATCTATACAATTTTTCCTCACACGCATAGCATTAACGCTCCTTCCTACCATTTCAAGCTCTTTTTGCATTGTGTTGGGGAAGCTCAGGGCAATGGATCTATGCTTGTTCTGTCAAACCCTATCGTCGAACCCCTTGTCGATTCTGTGATGTTAGCCATGGCCCCTGTAGTGAGAATTGAGCCCAACAGTGTCCAGAAATTGTTATCGTTTGATAATGCTCGATAATACTTAGAGAGGAATGGCTGGAGGGTCTTTGTTGAAAAGTTCAAGGGTTTAATTTAATAGTTGCTCAACAATTCGCGCTAACGTTCGATGGTTGCAAAGATAAAATAGGAAATGTCCAGCTTGAATTAAACGAAGATTTTATTAGCCAAGCCACCGGTCTGCCAGCGGTGGGACAAAAGTGGTTTAAAAACTCAAAGGTTGAAGAGGTTCCCTGGTCATTATTGTTCACCTCAAGGAAGATTACTAGCTGTGACAGAGGTATGCCCGTTACAGCTCTAAAACCTAGATGGGATGATCTGTTAGCTATTGTCAAACAGTTCGTTACCTGTGAGGGTAGATATGGTTTGGTTTTCTTATATCACTTGCAGTTGCTCATGAGTTTTATCGATTTTCCCCTAAACATGCCCTATTTTCTCCTTCAAAGTTTATACAAAATGGCAAAGTGTTTTAGAAGGCAGAAATATGATTCCAGCCTATTCCACCATTGTTTGATCAATATTATTATTGTTCATCAGTTGAAATTAAACGGTGATTGTTGGGATGCCTTCCTGTTAAGAAATGGTTTTGCTAGCAGAGAAATAGGACAGGTTGACAAGTTTGTCGTCACATAAACCCTCGTCGAGCCTACCATTCCTCCTCCTTCGCTCTGTGATCCTATTTCTAATGTGGAACCCTCGACCTATGCTGACACTACCCAACCCGACACTCTACCAGATTCGCATCCCAAAGGTGGTGTTAAGTCTGTTAAAAAGTTTGCAAAGAAAAAGTGTAAAGGCAATGTTGATATCAATTATAAGGGTAAAGGGGTCGCACGTTGGGTTTCACGATGTGCCCGAAATAAACCTAAGACATGTGCAGACCAAACAACAATTGTGCTAAGAAAGGATTTCGATTCGGAAATTGAAAGGTTTCTAACTAAAGAATATCCATATTCGTATGGACTTTGCTCTGGTAAACCCTATGATTATGTTACAAACCTTCCACTGTGTCTTCAAGACAACCCTGACTTCCCTGGAATCAAACTCAACAGTGAACCTACAAGTCAAATGGAAAATTCCCCACCTGTTAACACCATCACTGCTAACACACAGTCTATTCAGCTGCAATGCAACGAATGTCAGTCATGGCTCGATAGGTATTACAGAGACGTGCCTTTACTTCAGTCTCAGATCAAATCCTTGGAAGACCAGGTGAATTTTCCAATGAAAGAGAATGGAAGACTACAATCTGTACCCCAAACCAATGATAAATGACAAAAAACCACAGGGTCTGTTGTTTTTAAGAACGTGGAAGCAACAACTGCCATTGTGAATTCGAAAATTGCTTGATTAAGACAAATCCCTTAATCTGAGGTATGGTGTTTAAAAATAAATTTAGGATGATTTTTTTTTTTTTTCTAATTAGAATACATGATTTGTTTGCACAGATTACATCTAGTCTGTTTTGATTGATTGAATAAAATATGATTCTAGTTATGATTATAACTAGCTACAGAATCGTGAGATTTTGTAGCTAGTTACTAAAATTCGAATTTCTTGTTTTTACAACCAAAATGCAATCTGAAATCATTTATTCTTATGTGTTTTCAGGTACATATGATTTCTAAAGAAGATTTGAACCACTGGTGGCATCTCTCAGCATGCTATTTCTTTATGTTGTTTTAGAATAGGCTGTTAAGTAGAATCTGGGAGGTTGAATCCCCCACAATTTTTGGAACAAATTTGATGATATCCACAGGAAACGTTTCGATCTTGTAGCCTATATAAATGTATTGTTTTGTAAACTAAGGACCATCGCTGTCTGGGAGAAGAAACTATGGATTTATGATTGACATACTTGAATGGAAGTTGATATTGATACACCTTTAGCTTCGATATATCGTATTTTTGTTCAAGTTTTGCTCATTTGGATTTGTAATTAAATTGTGACTACTTTAGATATCATGGTTTATTATAGATTGATGTGATGGAATTTATATGGTGTCCCTATTTTATGTCTCTCATATTATATACAACAATTACTCTGTTCAAATTTGATGATTAGAAGGTTAATATTCTTTATTTAATGAGCAGTTATATGCAAATTTTTACAGCTAGATTTATCTTAATGTGATCATTTGTCAAATTATAAAATTGTTGTTGCTACATCTCTTACATGTTCTGTCATTAGCATTCAATCATTACTGCTTTGCGTTTACGAGAAGCATTGGTAAGATCTGGTGCGGGTTGGCCTCATCAAACAACAAAATTATATGCTATGCACAGGACGAATAGATGCGATTACAGGTTAGTTTGCTAGTTTTATTTTATTAGTTTAATTAATATAGAAATTCCTTGTAATCTAAACACATTTTACTGTTCATTTCTGTTTTCAATTAGACAAGTTAGCTATTTCATTTCTTGTTTATAAAAGTTATAAAAAATCAAAAAGACGAAATGATAGTTTTGCTGTCATAAATCAATCCATATTTGAGTTTCGCAGATTTAGATCAAAATTTGCATTTTGTAAATGTTATACATATATCAGAGATATAATCATATTGTACATATAATAAGTAGAGCTATTTTGTAAATATTAGTTAGTGAACTGTAAGTATATTGTAGATTTGTATCTAGTTTTCAACGAGTGTTTTCTTTATTATTAAGTTATCTTCTTTAGTTTTGTTTTTCACTTTCTTAGGACTTAGATCAGATAATGGAGCCGCTAAACCTGTCAGAGTGGATTAATCCAAACGACTTGGGTTAAGTATTCAACCCTGAACTGGATTCACTCCTCCAGTTGACGAGCAGTCAATTTCGCCCGTCAACAAATGGTGCTAGAAGGAGGGCCTGAAAATTATTAATGGCACAAGGTGGTCATAAGACTCCTCCACCACCTACCCTCTCACCTATAGTGACTAGAAGTCATTCAAACGACAACATTGTCCCTCAAACAACAACCACATCAAACGACGATCTACAGATCACAGTTGAACCAATAACCCCAAATCCTATGGGTGGTGACATACAAGAGATTGTCCGCCAATCTGTCATAAGAACACACAGTACCTTCACCCGTTTAAGACAACCAAACCAACCTTTGGACCAACCCTTAGACTTCTCTGATATCAGAGAACAACTTGGAGGCACTGACCTTACTTTAAACCCTACAGATCCAATCCTCACTCCTGCAGCAGGAGGATCTAGTATACCACCATCACCACCTCCTTCATCTCCTTCTTCTTCTGAAGAAGAGTCTTCTGACGAAGGCAGTTCCTCATCCCAACCTTCAACACCACCCACACCTATGGCCAACCAGAACAATCCCGCCAAACCCTGGCTCGACCAAGATGCAGTGGCCATACCTAGACCTCAGCATCCCTTACCCAAACACCCGGAGAAGTGGCTGCCTAAATTTGACCCAGAATCTAAACAGATCGCCGAAGATCACATCAAAAAGTTTATGTTAGCCATTAGACTCCGTAGTGTCGAGCACGAAGACATAGTCTATAGATTGTTTCCCTACACCTTTGAGGGCAATGCCTCTACCTGGTACTTTGCCCAACAACCCCATACCATCGTGTCATGGGAGAAGTTTGAATCCTGTTTTCTTGAGAAGTTTGGAGACGACAAGTCCCCAGAAGTTCTAGTCATGGAACTTTCTAGTTTAAGAATGAACCCCAAAGAGAATATCAAAGACTTTAATCAAATTTTCTTAACACTAAAGAATCGAATCCCTACGGATTTGATGCCTGTCAAGAATCTTATCATAGAATATTATACAAAAGCCTTACATCAAAGCATAGCCATTTGGGTAAAGAGATCTAAGAAAGCCACGTTGTTAGAAGCCTTCGAAGAGGCCAGTCAGATCGAGAAAGACATCCTCAGCTTAAAAGACACTACTAGCAACGAAATAGAGACTAGTTCATCTTCCAAAAAGAAAATCAAAATCCTCCCTAGACCTTCCCAAAACAAAACACAACCTCAAAGCTCAGATTTAGAAAACTTACAGAAAGTCGTTCAAAAAATGTCCAATCAAGTTATAGATTTGAAAAGGATGGCTGAAGAAGCTTCTTCGAGCTAAGGGCCTTACAAACCCCCGTTTAGAAATCCTTTTCCCACCAACCGACCTAATTCAAATACTGAAGGCCTAAATCTAGAAAGCCTGCAATTTGCTATTCAAACGATTCTAGAAGCACAAGATAACTTGATGCCTCCTGAGATCCCTGAGGAAGTAGCAGAACAAGAGACAGTAGAAGAAGATGAATCGTCTCCGAACATTTTTGGAAATTTCTCGGATAGTATTTTTCAAGCTAATTTCGAAACAGTACATCCTTACAATACTAGGAGTAACACAACAAACAAGCCTTCTTATGAAATCACTACGAATTTTCCCCCAAAACAGTCTAAACCAACTGAGACTAAACAGAATTATGTAAACCCAAGCTTAGATTATGATTTGGTTGAAGATCTAAAAAAGTTAAGGGCTAATATTTCTGTTTATGAATTATTAAAATTCTCGTTTCTTCTACAAAAAATGCTACAAAATATTGCAGAGAACAGCAAAAATGGCAATCCAAGCAGTAACAAATGTTTTCAGAACAACCCCAAAGTTCCTCAGAAGGCCTCCGTCAAGACTACTTCTGATTCTCACGAGAAAAGAGACCTTCCTGTAAATAATGTAACAAATGTAGATAAATTAGTTTTAGAGGCTGCGAGTAAAAAGCAACAAGCTTCCACCATTAGTACTCGCAGAAATGTCCCTCTATTTTTATTAACTTTTGAAATCTTCAATAGGAACGTGTACAACTGTATGGTAGATTCAAGAGCATCATATAACGTAATGTCGTGGTCTGTGTGTCAGAAGATTAATGCTGAAGTTCAACCATCCACCTTGAAGATCATCCAGCTTGATCGAACTAGTGTTAAAGTTATAGGTGAATTGAGAAATGTGCTTATAAGATTGTCGTCCAATCCTAAAGTTCATCAAGTGATTGATATTATTGTTGTAGATATTCCAGAAATTTACGGTTTGTTTTTAAGCAGAGACTGGTCAGAACAACTACACGACTATTTTGTGACGGATTGGTCCCACTTGTGGTTGCCCGAGAATGGAAAGGCCAATAGAATCAAGGTAAATCATGAATGTTACCTAAAGTTCACAGTGACAGATTTAAATGATCCCAATGAGCCATTTACACTTTCTACCGATTCACTTGAAATACAAGGGATGGATACCTTTTTCGGCAATTTCATGGCTGAAACTTCCACTATCACTAACCCAGAACAATAGTCTGAAATTTTGACATATATGCAGCCAGCAGCTTCTACCCAATGGTCACATGCACCCGACAAAAATCAAATATGGTCTCTTTACTTTGACGGGTCAGAATCCGAGGAAGGAGCTGGTGCAGGCTACATGATTATTGATCCAGCAGGTAACAAAACTCTGATTGTGTGCAGGTTAGAGTTTGAATGTACAAACAACATAGCTGAATGTGAGGCTTTATTGCAAGGCCTCAGGAAAGCACTAGATATGAACATTCAAAATTTGACTGTCTTTGGCGATTCGGAAATTTTGGTTAGACAGGTAAAAAATTCTATCCACTGTTTATCTCCGCACCTTAAAAGCTACCAATCTGAGGTATGGAATTTGATGAATAAGTTTTTTTCATTTAACATAAATTCTATTCCTAGATTGAATAATTCGGAAGCCAACTTGTTAGCTAATGTAGCTTCGAAACTTTTTCCTGCAGAAGGCTTATCTCCAAATGCATTCTTCGTTGAACTGTTGTTCAGACCATCCATACCTGACAACATCATGAATTGGAGAGTCTTCGATGACGATCAATGGATTATAAGTTTCCTGCATATGGAAGAAACTTTCCAGGGCGCAGTAATCGACGAAGGTACTCATGACGAAAATCTTCGTGACTTTACGGTAATACCAGATCCAAGATCCCCTGAATCTTCATCAGACATGGTAAATTCTATCCCAAAATCTGTAGTTAGATTAGAAAATTTTTATGATCTTCACGACAAGTTCAAAAATCAGTGAACTGTAAAATGAATAGTTCCTCTTTGACGCATGAAAAAGTAAACTTGGGAACTAAAGACAACCCACAGTGCATTAATTTAGGGGTAGGATTTTCTGAACAAGAAAAAGCAACGTTTCTTGAATTGTTTAAGGAATTCAAAGATGTCTTTGCTTGGACGTACGACGACCTAAAAACCTTTGATCCTAACATCATACAACACATTATTCCTATGAAATCCTAAACCCAACCTTTTCAACAAAAGTTAAGGAAAATTCATCCAAAACTCAAACCAATTGTCAAGAAGGAATTAAATAAACTCCTGAACACTAAGATAATCTTCCCAGTTAGGCACACACAATGGGTCTCTAATCTTGTCCCTGTCCGGAAGAAGAGTGGTGAAATCCGACTATGTGTCGATTTTCAAAATCTTAATCGAGCGTTTGATAAAGACAACTACCCTGTCCCACCTATGGAACAGATCCTTCAACATGTATCTAGTTCTGAAATATTATCCTTATTGGATGGTTTTTCAGGGTATAACCAAGTCGTGATGTCCCCTCCAGATCAACTTAAAACCACCTTTCGCACTCCATGGGGCACCTACGCTTATAGGAAGATGCCCTTTGGACTCATAAATGCTGGTGCCACTTTCCAGAGAGAGATGGACATCGCTTTCCGAGGCTTAATCAATCAATTTGTCGTAGTTTACCTAGATGACGTTACTGTTTTCTCGAAAAACAATGTTGATCATCTAGCTCATTTAAGATCCGTTCTACAGCGATGTTGTAAGTACGACATTTCTTTGAATCCTAAAAAATCTATCTTCCCAGTAGAACAAGGTAAGCTCTTAGGATTTATTGTATCAAGTGAAGGGATGATTATTGACCCTGAAAGAACTCAAGTCATTTCGAAACTCCCCCTTCCCTCGTCAAAAAAGTCTATGCAATCTTTCTTAGGTCAGATAAACTTTGTTAGGAGATTCGTCCCCAGTTTTTCAGAAATGGTGAGACCATTACAAAACCTAATAAAAAAGCATGTACAATACCATTGGGGACCTTTAGAAAACCAGGCTTTTAATTCAATAAAAAAGGCCATAATAGACGCTCCTTCTCTGATGAGCCCCGACTTTTCGCAAGACTTCACTCTCTACACATTTGCTTCTGACCGCTCTTACGCCGCTATCCTAACTCAAAAGAACGCTGAAAAAAATGAAGTCCCAATTGCCTTTATGAGCTCAACCTTCAAAGGGGCAGAAATTAATTACCCAACAGTAGATTAGCAAGCCTATGTTGTTTTTAAAGTAGTAAAGCACTTCCAATCTTATCTTTTGAAATCTAGGACGAAAATCATTGTCCCTTACCCGGTCATCATAAATCTGTTAGTACAAAAAGAACTAGGCTAAAAGAGGGCAAACCGGATCACATCCTTGCAAGAGTATGACATAGAAATCACCCCAGCACAAATAGTGAGAGGTCAAGGGTTATGCGAATTAGTCGCTAACTCAGCTGCAGGACAGCAAGAGGAAAATGATATGTCGAATCCAAGACAACACTACCAAAATTTAATCTGTTGTGCACAAAACCCTGTTAGTCCCTGGTATGATGATATAAAATTTTGTCTTGAACATGGGCCAGCTCCCCATCACCTAGATCCCACAAAAAGAAGAGCGTTGAGATTAAAATCTGCTTCCTTTCAGTTGATTAATGGTATTATGTTTCGTCAAAATTTTGATGGAGTACTAATGCGTTGTCTTGAGAAAGATGAGGCAAAAAAGGTCTTATTGCAATTGCACGCAGGAGAAGCTGGTGGGCATTTTGGTGGAGATACCACTGCCCATAAAGTATTAAGAGTAGGTTACTACTGGCCCACACTTTTTAAAGATGCTCATGCTTTGTTTTGCAAGTGTGTAATTTGTCAGAAAGCATCTGGATGGATACACAAACTAGCCTTCCCTCTGCAGCTATCGCAGAAAATACAAGAAGAGGACTGTCCCCCTTTGGAGAATTGAATTAACGCGTTGTTAAAATTAGAAGAAGTGAGGGCTCAAGAAAAACGGAAATTGGATCAACACCAACTCGTTGTTAAAAGCTGGTTTGATTCCAATTCTGCCTCTGACAGAAATTTTGAGGTGGGTAACCTTGTCCTGAAATGGGACAAACCGCATGAGGGAAAAGGAGAGCATACAAAGTTTCAGAACTTGTGGTAGGACCATTCTTGATTACTGAGAAATTGGGTCCCAGCTCCTTCCGATTACAGAATCTAGAGGGATAGCCAGACACATATCCGGTGAATGGCCAAGCTCTAAAAAGGTATTTCACCTGATGACAATCCCGTGTACACTGTGTAAATATTTTTGTTTTGCTTTCTTTTCATTTTTCTTTGTTGTTTTGCTTTGATTCTCCCCTTATGCTTACCAGTTTTTATTTTGAAACACACATACCTGCATCATGAACTGTTTCAGACAAAGAGGACAGAAAAATTTCTCCTCTGAAATGACTACTGAAGATTGTTAAAACATCAATTATGATATTTTTCTGAAGTTTGCAGCTATGTTAAAGAAAGCTTGTTGTTTGAAAAGCGTTTCTTGATTTCAATCTGTAATTGAAGCTTTTCACGATCATCCATAAAAATTTCTTCTTACGCTGTCCCTATTCCTTAAGAGAACAACTCAGAGATGTCTCCCCGCCTTCGAAGGTCAGTTTATTAATAAACTATCTCTAGATATTAATGAAGGACAGTTAAAAAAATTCTCTCAAGGTCTGTAATTTATTAAAATATGTCCAAAATATCAGGATTTTCAGCGTCACCCCGCTCGCTTAAATATCTTTAAAACTAAATAAATCTTCAAAGAGCTGTGGGAAGTGCTTGTAAACCTGTCAGGATACTGAACAGGTCTGCTGGCAACGGGTAAATACATGCATGACACCAAGATAACTTCGTCGGGGTACTGAACAGGCCCGCTGGCAGCAAAGCAATGTCAGGTATATGAAAATTCTCAGATATGGAATATTTTGACCTTAAAGGTCCTTCATTCTGATCTGGAACTTCTTGGCAGGATACAGATATCAGAGTGGGTTAAATGGCACCCCTGTCGAGGCTATGGACGCCTGCTGGCAGCAACGGCTCTGTCAACAGTATTGGAGATTTTAACCTTAACATCGTGACTCTCTTTTGTCGAGATTGTCATCAGTTTTCGTCTTTTAAAATAACAAGAAATCTCAAACTGGAATTTTTTATGATTGATAATGATGTTCAAACAGTTTCTTGGTTGTTTTCGAGTTGAATTTTTTCTGATTATCCTAATCTGGACTTGTTCGTTTGGCAAAGATAACTGCTTCTACCAGTGTGTCACCATTGTTGGCAGCCATAATATAATCTCTATTTTACAAGCTACCTACACAATGTTTTTGAATTCTCATTACTCGTCACAACCTTTCTCATTAAATGACACCATTATCCATCGCTTTTTGCATACCTGCTTTTCAATTTCATTTTCACGACTGCAAGCGTGAAAACTCACAACTGGAATTCATGTCTGATTTCATCAAATGGTTAATGTTCATATGGTTTATCGTCTATTTGTCTTATTTTTATTATGAACATGGTTGTTTCCATGGTTATCACCCCTTGTTCTCGAACACACCTTGGTTACATGTGTATTAAACCACCACCCATTTAGCATTTGACTATTGTTAATAGGGTTTTTTATTTATAAATCTTTGATTCAATTGTTTATTTGATATATTGATTTTTTTTATCGAATCGTGGATATGCATATGATGGTTTTAAACTGTTATGATTTTTATGTGTACCATTACACCGAGGTGTCATTCCAAGTACAGCGTGGTATGATGTGTTTGCATGGCCTCGATCTAGATGATTTTTCCTCACACACATAGCATTAACGCTCCTGCCTACCATTTCAAGCTCTTTTCGCATTGTGTTGGGGAAGCTCAGGGCAATGGCTCTGTGCTTGTTCTGTCAAACCCTATCGCTGAACCCCTTGTCAATTCTGTGTTGTTAGCCATGGCCCCTGTAGTGAGAATTGAGCCCAATGGTGTCCAGACATTGTTATCGTTTGATAATTCCCGAGAAGACTTAGAGAGGAATGGCTGGCGGGTCTTTGTTGAAAAGTTCGAGGGTTTTAATTTAACAGTCCCTCAACAATTCGTGCTAACGTTCGATGGTTGTAGAGATAAAATAGGAGATGCCCAGCTTGAATTAAACGAAGATTTTATTAGCCAAGCCACCGGTCTGCCAGTGGTGGGACAAAAGTGGTTTAAAAACTCAAAGGTTGAAGAGGTTCCCTGGTCATTATTGTTCACCTCAAGGAAGATTACCAGCTGCGATAGAGGTATGCCCATTACATCTCTAAAACCTAGATGGCACGATCTGTTAGCTATTGTCAAATAGTTCGTTACCTGTGAGGGTAGATATGGTTTGGTTTTCTTATATCACTTGCGGTTGCTCATGAGTTTTATCGATTTTCCCCTAAACATGCCCTATTTTATCCTTCGAAGTTTATACAAAATGGAAAAGCGTTTTAAAAGGCAGAAATCTGATTCCAGCCTATTCCACCATTGTTTGATCAAGATTATTATTGTTCATCAGTTGAAATTAAACGGTGATTGTTGGGATGCCTTCCTGTTAAGAAATGGTTTTGCTAGCAGAGAAATAGGACAGGTTGACAAGTCTGTCATCACAGAAACCCTCGTCGAGCCTACCATTCCTCCTCCTTCGCTCTGTGATCCTATTTCTAATGTGGAACCATCAACCTATGCTGACACTACCCAACTCGACACTCTACCAGATTCGCATCCCAAAGGTGGTGTTAAGTCTATTAAAAAGTATGCAAAGAAAAAGTGTAAAGGCAATGTTGATTTCAATTATAAGGGTAAAAGGGTTGCACGTTGGGTTTCACAATGTGCCCGAAATAAAACTAAGCCCTGTGCAGACCAAACAACAATTGTGTTAAGCGAGGATTCCGATTCAAAAATTGAAAGGTTTCTAACCGAAGAATATCCATATTCATATGGACTTTGCTCTGGTAAACCCTATGATTATGTTACAAACCTTCCACTGTGTCTTAAAGACAACCCTGACTTCCCTGGAATCAAACTCAACAGCGAACCTATAGGTAAAATGGAAAATTCCCCACCTATTAATACCATCACTACTAGCATACAGTCTATTCAGACGCAATGCAACGAATGTCAGTCATGGCTTGATAGGTATTACAGAGACGTGCCTTTACTTCAGTCTCGGATCAAATCCTTGGAAGACCAGGTGAATTTGCTAACGAAAGAGAATGGTAGACTACAATCCGTACTCCAAACCAATGATAAATGACAAAAAACCACAGGGTCTGTTGTTTTTAAGAACGTGGAAGCAGCGGCTGCCATTGTGAATTCAAAAAATGCTTGATTAAGACGAATCCCTTAATCTGAGGTATGGTGTTTAAAAATAAATTTAGGATGATTTTGTTTTTTTTTCTAATTAGAATACATGATTTGTTTGCACGTATTACATCTAGTATGTTTTGATTGATTCAATAAAATACGATTCTAGTTATGTCACGATTCTGTAGCTAGTTACTAAAATTCGAATTTCTTGTTTTTACAACCAAAATGCAATCTGAAATCGTTTATTCTTATGTGTTTTCAGGTACATACGATTTCTAAAGAAGATTTGAACCACCGGTGGCATCTCTCAGCATGCTATTTCTTTATGTTGTTTTAGAATAGGCTGTTAAGTAGAATCTGGGAGGTTGCATCCCCCACAATTTTTGGAACAAATTTGATGATATCCACAGGAAACGTTTTGATCCTGTAGCCTATATAAATGTATTGCTTTGTAAACTAAGGACCATCACTGCCTGGGAGTAGAAACTATGGATTTATGATTGACAGACTTGAATGGAAGTTGATATTGATACAACTTTAGCTTCGATATATCGTATTTTTGTTCAAGTTTTTTCTCATTTTGATTTGTAATTAAATTGTGACTACTTTAGATATCATGGTTTATTACAGATTGATGTGATGGAATTTATATGATGTATGTGTTTTATGTCTCTCATATTATATACAACAATTACTCTGTTCAAATTTGATGGTTAGAAGGTTAATCTTCTTTATTCAATGAGCAGTTATATGCAAATTTTTACAGCCAGATTTATCTTAATGTGATCATTTGTCAAATTATAAAATTGTTGTTGCTACATCTCTTACATGTTCTGTCATTAGCATTCAATCATTACTGCTTCGTGTTTTCAAGAAGCATTGGTAAGATCTTGTGCAGGTTAGCCTCATCAAACAACAAAATTAGATGCTATGCACAGGACGAATAGATGCGATTACAGGTTAGTTTGCTAGTTTTATTTTATTAGTTTAATTAATATAGAAATTCCCTGTAATCTAAACACATTTTACTGTTCATTTCTGTTTTCAATTAGACAAGTTAGCTATTTCGTTTCTTGTTTATAAAAATTATAAAAAATCAAAAAGACTGAATGATAGTTTTGTTGTCATAAATCAATCCATATTTGAGTTTCGCAGATTTAGATCAAAATTTGCATTCTGTAAATGTTATACATATATCAGAGATATAATCATATTGTACATATAATAAGTAGAGCTATTTTGTAAATATTAGTTAGTGAACTGTAAGTATATTGTAGATTTGTATCTAGTTTTCAACGAGTGTTTTCTTTATTATTAAGTTATCTTCTTTAGTTTTGTTTTTCACTTTCTTAGGACTTAGATCGGCTAATGGAGCCGCTAAACCCATCGGAGTGGATTAATCCAAACGACCTGGGTTAAGTAGAAAACCCCGGACCGGATTCACTCCACCAATTGACGAGCAGTCAATTTCGCCCGTCAACACGAAGCTATGAAGAGGCCTGGAGTGACATTCCCCAAGAACAGTGGGTGCATAGATTCATTAACATGCTGGACATGACCCCTATCAACTGGTACCTTCAAGCGGAGTTGCGCCTCATCACCACAAATTGGGAAGGTATGACTCAAAATTTTGTAACCACCTTTTTATTTGAGATTCAATATTCGTCAATAGATCAAGCACTACATATTGTGAGACAGAAGGTATTCGAAGAGGCATCTAGCCTCCCTATGGAACAAGAAGAGGACGAATGGACTGCGCCTCTCTAGAAATTGCAGAGATGCTACAACATCAATGCTGATGATGACGATGATCCCAGGAAGGTAAACATCACTGAAATAGAAGGCCAAAGAGATGTTGAAGGACCAAGAGTTGAACTACCATTTATTGGTCAGCCAATCAAGATTAAAAAAGTCAACATTGGGACAAAGGAGACACTGAAGCTTGCCAATGTCGGAGATTATTGGGATGATTCTACCATTGACAAGATTACAGAGTTACTGCACGAATATCAGGACTTGTTTTTGACCAAGTTCACTGATATGAAGGGTATCAAAGGACCTATGGGAGAGATGAGGATCCCTTTGAAACCAGGTACGAAGCCAGTCAAGAAAAGACCCTACAGATTGAACCCAAAATACAAGGAAAAAGCGAAGATTGAGCTCGACAGAATGCTGGAAGTAGGGATTATTGAACCTGTCGAAGAGTCAGAGTGGATCAACCCTATGGTAGTGCAAGACAAGAAGACATGAGAAATAAGGATATGTGTGGATCTTATGAAGTTGAATGATGCCTGTCTGCATGACCCTTTACATACACCATTCACTGATGAAGTATTAGACAATGTGGGAGGCCAGTAGGTATATTCTTTTACAGATGGATTTTCAGGATACCATCAGATCCGAATTGCCAAGAAGGACCGCCAAAAGACCACATTTTCCACAGAATGGGTTCCTACCAATATACAATAATGTCATTCGAACTAAAGAATGCCCCAACCATGGTTTCCAGGGCGGTGGTCGAAGCGTTCAAAGAATTTTTGCATAAATTTTTAGACGGATATTTTGATGACTGGACTGTGTTTAGTTTGTTGAAAAACCATATTGAATGTCTAAGGCTAATGTTGGATAAATGCAGGTAGTGTCAAATTTCTTTGAATTTGAAGAAGTGCATCTTCTTCTCACCATTTGGAGTACTATTAGGCCATCTTGTATGCAAGTAGGGATTGTTGGTTGATCCATCAAAAATTGCAATTATAGTTGATTTTCCACCTCCTACTTCAATCAAACAACTGCGCACTGCACTAGGACATATTGTCTATTATAGGAAATTCATTAAAGGCTATGCCAAAATTACAACACCGATGGAGAAGTTATTGAAGAAAGACTGTCAGTTTGGTTGGACAGACGAATGCCAACAGAGCTTCGACACACTGAAACAAAAGATGGTGACTGCGCCCATTCTGGTCTTCCCAGATTGGAGAAAGGAGTTTCATGTGAATGTCGATGCGTCTTCTATTTCATTGAGAGAAGTGTTGGCACAACCTAGAGAAGGGGATATCGACCATCCGTTAGATTTTTCTAGAAGGAATCTATCTACAGCTGAAATTAATTACACCAGTACTGAGAGAGAAGGATTAGCCATGGTGTATGTGTTACAAACATTCTGCCACTACTTGTTGGGAGGACACTTTAAAATGTTCATAGATCAATCTGCGCTGAAGTACCTAGTAAAAAATCTAGTGTTGGGGGGGGAATATGCAGATGGCTTCTGGTTTTTCAAGAATATGATTTTGAGATCATAGTTAAGCTTGGAAGGATGAATAAAGGCCCTGACCACTTGTCAAGGTTGGAACATGGTGAAGAACCCACCAGTTTGGAGGACACACTGCCGGATGCACAACTACTAGCCATTACCAAGATTGATGATCACTTCATAGACATAGTCTAGTTCCTGTCAACATGAATGGCACCGAGTGAGTATACCATCTCTAAGAAGAAACAACTAGTGGTGCATGTTGCATACTTTTCACTTATAGTGGGACAACTATACAAGATGGGACCTAATGAGATACTAAGGAGATGTGTTATGGAGGCATAGCGACCACTGATCCTCACAGAAGCTCACGAAGGCATCGCAGGGGGACATTACGCAGCGAGAGCAAATGCACAGAAGGTTCTGAGAGTTGGCCTTTGGTGGCCTACCTTACACAGAGATGATAAAGATTATGCCAGAGCTTGTGATGTATGCCAGAGAGTTGGAAAACCATCCCGAAGAGATGAAATTCCATTAACACCGTAGATGACCCTACAAGCATTTGAAAAGTGGGCCATTGACTTCGTGGGACCTATAAACCCACCAAGAAAGCACACATGAGAAAGGTATGTCATTAATACGACATAATACTTAACCAGATGGTACGAAGCTAGAGCAATAAAGGACTATAGTGCAACTACAACTGCGCGTTTTACATTTGATGACATAATAACCAGGTTTGGATGCCCTAAGATCCTTATGAGTGATCAAGGAACACACTTCATCAATAAGATAGTTGAAGCCCTGACTGAAGAATTTGTAGTCCACCATCAGAAGAGTACACCTTACCATCCACAAGCAAATGGGATAGTTGAAGAATTCAAAAATATCTTGGAGACCACATTAACGAAGATTTGCAGTGTGAATAGGGATGACTGTGATTTAAGAGTACCTGTAGTACTCTTGGCCTATAGAACCACTTGCAAGAAATTAACAATGCAGACCCCTTTCAAGTTGGTTTATGGCCTTGAAGCTGTTGTCCCAATGGAATATATAGTACCAAGATTAATAATTGTTTCCTTTACATGTATGGATGATACTGGCACTGTTCAAGATAGGCTTGCACAGTTGGTTGAACTGGAAGAAGAAAGATTTATTGCAAGATTCCACCAGTAGGTTCAGAAGGGAAGAGAGAAATCCTATCATGACAGGCACATCAAGAAGAAGGCATTCAAGCAAGGTGACTTAGTAATGATGTATGACAGTAAGTTTATAAAACACCCTGGGAAGTTCAGAACACATTGGCTTGGACCATATGAGATCACCTATGTTACGAAAGGATGAGCTGCACAACTGAAGACATTGAATGGAGAATGGAAGGAAGGGTTGGTCAATGGGAGTCGACTGAAGTTGTATTATGACAACCAGATGCCTCACTAATTGATGATCCCTCGGCACACTGCGCTGCAACTGTGACGACCCCAGCTGGAACTTCCTCCCTGCAACACTTTCTCAGCAGTTTGCAGACCAATATTTTTGCGGCCATTTGTGTTGCGGCATCATTGATCCTCTTGATTATGATTCCTCATGTTCCCCTGTCAGTACCGTATTTCGTCTTCATCTCCTCTGCAAGTTATTTCTCCTTTGTCTTATCGTCAAAAAATTGTGTGGGATCCATGCCCCGGGTGTAGAAATTTCGATACAAATTAATGTATTCCTGCGATTCTCCTGATCTAACAATTACCGCAACTTGTTAAATACAGAATCGCTTCTACTATTATTGCGGAAGAAATTTAAACAACCACGATCACAACACAACCACAATGCAC
>ML794465.1:85261-103999 GCA_009831015.1 Picea engelmannii | reverse complement strand
ACATACTTATGGGGTGTAAATACTTCATGGGGTATAAACACGGCTGAAAGCAAGGACCTCTGAATCAGGAAGATAATCAGGCTCCACAACCAACAGGCTGGAGATTTGGATCGTAGAAGATCTACAAGTGGGTATGTGTTTAACCTATTTGGACAAGCAATCAATTGGATGAGCAAAAGACAGGCTGTAGTGGCACTCTCAACTATAGAAGCTGAATACATGGCAGCCACTCATGCAAGCAAGGAAGCAGTATGATTAGACTGTGACAGTCAGAGTGCAATATTCCTGGCAAAGAACCTAGCTTATCATTCGAAGACAAAGCATATTGATGTTCAGTATCACTTTGTGAGAGACATGGTTGAGGAAAAGAAGGTGTTGCTGGAAAAGGTTGACACTTTGAAGAATGTTGCAGATTCATTGACAAAGTCTGTGAGCACAGAAAAGTTCTCCTGGTGTAGAGTAACAATGGGCATTGTTGCCCTGGATTGTTGACTATATAATCCCCTGGACCCATAGATGCAAAGAAAACAACAAGTGGGAGAATGTTGGGTATGTGTTATATTCTTTGCATGTGTGTGTGTGGGGGTGCATCAGATATGACAACTACGTCTGATGATCCCCCCTGGTTACGCGCAGCGCCCCGAAATTTTTTTTTGGGCGGTTTTTGCTATTTTTAGCGGATTTTTCTATTTTCAGCGGATTTGTAAATTAAACCCGGATTAAGGGATTAGGGTTTTGGTATCTACGGAATACCTAAAAACATTGTATATATTGTATGGCGAATGGTGAAATTCAATATAATGAAAATAAGAAAGTTTTTCCCGGTTGAGGGTTTCCGGTATAAAATCTATGTGTACTCTGTGTATGAGCGATTGATTAATTTCTGTATTGCTTAAGAATATATATGCATTGCTTTACTTCATAGGTTTAAAACTTTCAGGGTGGAGTCAAAACTTTTGCCGAAAAATGATATGTATGAATGTGATAAGGGCGACGAGATGAATCGAATGGAATAGGTCTCAAATAATGGTGAAATAATTTCACTTGCAGAGTTATACTCCGGTCTGAAGAATACTGCAGGGATGAAATTCCCAAATGCTTAACCAAGAAGAAAATTGTAGTTACTTGGAAACCCGAACACAGTTGCAAGGCAATAGATCTTGTCTGTTTTAATTTGTTTATGTTTCTGTCCCCAAGGGTTAAGTATTTAAGGGTTCTACAAACAAGTTTTTACCCTGTGCTATAACTCTCTGATATATGTGCGTGGTCCAACAGTAGTACTCGGCCCAATATCTTAGGGCACTAACTGTTACAAGGGAAAAACTCTCTATGGCCAAGGGTAAACCACAACAGACAGGTATGACTGCAGAAATCAAATCAATTCCAACATTTGTTATATAAACTAATATACAACATAAGAAAGAGGCCTACCTCGATCCAACTTTTGATGATGTTCCACCGTTGAGCACTTTGACCCAAATCTTTATACCTGCAAGAAGTTCTCAACAAACAAGCAGAGCAAGTACATACTGATGATATAAAATGGGTTAGCACATCAGATCGCATAATCCATTAATAAACATTACAAACATGCCCATGGATAATAATCATATATTTG
Source organism: Picea engelmannii (assembly GCA_009831015.1). NCBI lineage: Eukaryota > Viridiplantae > Streptophyta > Pinopsida > Pinales > Pinaceae > Picea > Picea engelmannii. The sequence continues at coordinate 102,381 of ML794465.1, read as the reverse complement.
CAAGATATCAATAGGATGGGAAAGGAGTATTTCTATTAATAATTGATCAACAAAAGTGACAACATTACAGACTTCCATGTCGACATGGTTCGAAACCAAGAAACCAAGTTCCTTCCAATTGGGTCTCCACCACTTCAATCCTCCACCAAAGGCAAGCTCATAAGAAAGAGGCAATGAGGTCCTCTCAGCAATAGGGAAAGAGCTTGGGGGATGAACACTATGTTCAGACTTGAGGGACAAAGGGATGCAAACTCAATATGAAGTAATTTCTCCAGAGTAACTTTGCTCTCAAAGTTGAATGCTTTCTCCCCTTTTCCATAGCTCGAAATTGTGCTCTTATAGCCTTCAGAATGAAACTAAAGGGCTGATTCAGAACATTTCCAGTATATGGAAGGCCAAGGATCAGAGATGTTTTGTCGTGACATGGAAACCTGATCTTATTTTGTATTTTCTGGCACAAATCCATATACATGCGGGCTGTAGTGGGGTAACCTGCGTATACACATCTTGTATAACTGATAGGGAGCGTATAATACGTGGGATGTAGTGGATCATCCTATGTATATGCATCTTGTATAACCGATAGGGAGTGTATATGTGGAAAAATATATATTTTTAGCTCTGGATTCATCAAAAAGGGATGACAAGTCTGCATAGGGAAATGGAAAAAGGCCCTCTGTGCAAGATATCAATGGTGAGGAAAATCTTGCTATAACAGATGCCCCCTAATGTGTGAGATCAAAGGAGTATCTGTGGTGGCCGAAATACATTATAAATAACCTAGAAGTGGAGTGGTAGGGAACTAACTAGACGAACTCAATTTCTCATTACATTATGTACTGACTTTGCATACATGGCTGCCAAGAATACAATGAAGATACATGTGGAAAATATACCAAACAAGTGTTCATGGCCATGAATAGGAAAATACAAATGTGGTTACATGCCAAAAGATGTCATAGTCACAAACAAGGCTCAGTGAAACCAGTCTCAAAATCCATCTAAAGATATCTGTATACCACGAAGTACAAACTGATCTCCCATGATCACTGAATTCAAATAGGTACTAGTCCAATGAAAGGGAAGAAACAAATCAGGAAAGTTGTGTCCACATGATGGTGTCTTCAAGTCTTCTACACTATCCGCCAAAGGTGCAAGTCTACATCATGTGAATAAAGGAGTTGAGGTCGAACACGATGAGACATCGTTTGATTACCGGTCATTGAGGTATATCATTAACAAACGCGAGACAACCTACCAATAATGAAAGTAGGTATCAAGGCATCGAGTACATTCCTACAAGTGTGAAAAAGGAGTCGATGTCGAACACTTGAGAAATCCATTGATCAGGAGACATTGATGTATTCCCATCTGTCAATGGCGAGAAGGCCTACCACTAATGACTGCAAGCCTCAAGGTACTCATAAAACTCTAGGTCATATATCCAGAATAAATGAGCTTAAGTCGATGGAAAGAGACCCATCGAAAAGATAGCATTGAGGCATCTCTCATCAGTCAGCATGAGGAACAAAGAAGGAGTTTCATGATTTGGTGGAGATCGGACGAAGAACATGTTCACAAACCAATGACCTTGTGCATCTTTCGTGTGTGCAAAATGTAATCGGTACACAAAAAGGACCCTCTGAATAGTAGCCAATGATGAAAAACTGTTGACAAAGGTGAGGAAACCACCAATAAGACTAATGGAATACAAGACACTGCACGAATCCCAAAGTGTGAATAGATTTCTTGCCATTGAACACAAGGGAAACCACCCAGTCAACGACCAATGATGAAATGTCGATTGTTGGGTTCAAGTTGACCTACTAATGATGAAATTAGGGCTAGGGTGCATGATAATACCAAATTCATGTGATTCTGAGACAAACTGAGGGTATGGCTGACATGCAAAGTCAAGATTTCTGAGGAGTGGCTGACACAGGTTGATAGACTTCCTTTGAACAAGACCATGAGACATATGGTGGAATCCGACAACATAGACTCAATGATGTGACAATTTAGATGTAGGAGGCATCAATAACGTTCTTTATAGGGACTGGAAGAGTAACCAGTCGGTAGAGAAAACTCTGTAGCAAGATCAGCTTCCTAAGGCCATGCTAAACCCAAAATTATGATGACACAAGGAATCAATAATTTTGTTCTTTGTTCAAAGGCGACAGGACTGCTGCCAATTACAATATAGTACTCCCTTTCCACGCGTATCTTTTTGTTTTTCATAACAAATGAATGCTATGATACAGAGGAGGTAATGAGTGTCACAAGTAAGCAAAACTAGTTCCAGTAGTGGAACGTACCTATGCTCAATGCAGGGGCATGTATGCGGGAGATGGACAATTGGGGTGATGTTCCCTCCAAGGTATGGGGTGTCAAATTGCGAAAGATATAAACAAGGCTCTGCTTGGTTGAGGATGCAAAAAATGCTTAGGCAACAGTTTATAACACAAAGCGAGAACTGGCTAAAGGCTTAATACTGCAAGCAAGGGCATGAGATGCAATCATAACTTAACACCAAAAAATGTCCTTTTTTTATATCTTTTAGTCTGTTTGGTGTGAAAAAGGGGTAAACTTGTGCCAAATAGATGTCTTTTCAAATCCAATTTACGAGTGTGAAAAAGACAAGTTCACTTGGAAATCTTTTCAATTTTTGGTAGTGAGTCGGAAAAGAGCTTAATTAAGACTCATGACCTTTCAAATCCAATTTAACGTGTGAAAGGGACAAATCACTCGGTGATATTTTCAGTTTTTTATACGAGTCGGAAAAGATCTTAACTAAGACTCGTTGGGAGATTCTAAGTGGAAATTCATGGGGGAGGCCAAGGCTCCCATGATGGACTTCTATAGAATGTTAGTATATCACGAGGAACTGACGTAATCTTGGGAAAACCAAAATCTCTCCAAGTCGAGGAGGATAAAGTGCTAACAAAGGGTATTGTCTCCGTGGTATATCGGATAATGTCTCTTCTTGGAAAAGACATAGGCAGAGGCATTGGATACCTCACAAGACCATCCCAATCAAAGGGAACCTCGTCAAGACTTGGAGGGAGAGAACTCGGGAAGAGTAAAAATCTCTCTTGTTCAAAAGGTGCAAGACTAGAAATGCTAAGGATGTGGCATAGAAGGTATAGAACCAGAACTAGAAGAGCAGGATCAAGCAAAACTTGCATCGGCGCGACCACTTCCTTAGACTTGTCACTCTCCAAGAGAAGAGTGGGATCGATCGAATATTGCATCGATATGACCACTTCCTCAACCATTGGTTGAATAGGATACGAGACCACAAGGTCAAGAGGTGCATCACCCCCAAAAACAAGAGTGTTTTTGGTCGAAGATTGCATCGACACAACTGTTGGTTGAACAAGATGCAAGACAACAAGATCAAGAGATGCATCACCCCCGAACATAAGAGAGGTTTTGGTCGAGTATTGCATCGACAAGACCACAGGTTGAACGGGATGTGAGACAACAAGGTCAAGAGATGCATAAACCCCTAAAGGAAAAGGGGTGTCAGCCAAAGATTGCATCGGCATGACTTTTTTATCAACCAAAGAAGGAACAGAGTGTTGTGAAACCATAGATGCCTTAGAACCTGAAGGGCCCTTAGTTGAGCCCCACGCTTCTGGTATCCCAACAGTAACATGAAACAAACGAGTAAGGTGAATTCCTTCACAAGTCCTACAAAGGAATCTAGGCTTACGTCTGAGACGTCTAGGCATCTCAATCATATGAATGCCCCCAACATGACTTGCAGTGGCTAGTGACATGCTCCTAGCATGACTTGTAGAGGCTAGTAGAAAATCTCCAACATGACTAGCATAGGTTGGTGATGGATCCCCAACATTACTAGCAGAGGTTAGTGATGTATGTGTGATGTGACTAGCAGTGACCATACATGTGCCCCCAACATGACTTGCAGCGACTGGTTGCAGGTATTCAACATGAATCGCAGAGGTTTTTAAGCAATATCCAACATGAATAGCATAGGTAGGAGATGGAGCTCCAGTATGACTAGCAGTGACTGGACTCAAGGCAATAGTGAATTGCAGCATTTGATTCCAAGGTGCATGGAAATATTGGTTCTGAGAAATTGCAGGCCAGGAAGGATCTTGGTTTACACCCTGTCCCTATCTAGCAGGATAGTGTCCTCCTCCATACTGATTCGTAAAGGGTTGTAAGGGAATTGACACTGAGGAAGCCGCTTGTGAAGAGAAAGTGACATGAAAAGGGTTACTCATGTGAGGATATATGTTGCCCCCTTGTGAAGGGATCCCATAAAGAGGGTGGCCTGAACCGTAAAATTGATTCTCTCCATATGAAAGACCTAGTGGTAATTGAGGATCTGTCATGGAAAAAGTGTTCGAAGGAAATGACATGGCGAATGAAATATACATGGGTGGGGTGTAATAAGTGGGATAAACACCCATCTGAGTACTGGCTCCTGAAAGAGCATAGCTAGTATTGGATCCATAAGGGGGAAGGTTCCAACCTCCCATGGGGACATGACTCATATCAAACGAAGCAGTAGGCATCGAAGCCATGGTGCCCCGGGGTCCAATGTTAGGATTCATATATGTGGGCCAGGGAGAGGGTTGCACGGGGGAAGGCATATCAATAGAAAAAGGGCTAGAGACCCAAGGTGCGGACTGAGCGTGGTATTTTTGCATACCATTGTAAAAAACAGAAGGATTCGTCCCCATGAAATTAGAAAGTATCATGGGGTGGGTAGCAGTGAATGAGGGAACAAAATAAACTCCATTGTCCATAATAATAAAACCAAAAATGGACTCCTAAGGTTGACTAACAGCCAAAGAGCATATCGAAAATTCAAACGACCAATATGCATGCAAACGGGCTAAAGTGGCTGAGTGACCTCCCTCACTAAAGAAGGTATGTCTCGTCCAAGAGGGACCTGAGACTCCCTGCTAAAGTTTGGAGGTAACAAAATCAGTTATAAAGGCCCTCGTAGGCTTAACAACTAGTCGGTCAGATCCCCCTGGAGAGGTAATCCTCCATAAAGGCTATGTGTTGTCCGACCCCTATCTGACTCAGGATACAAGAAGAATAACCCCTACAAGTAACCTATGAGATACCTAAGTCAAGAAACTAATAAACCATTGTATAACCGATGCACAGGTGAGAAGTCGTAAGTCCGAATCACCATATGGACAGGGTAGCAAAGCCCAAAACCTTGAAAACACTGCCTCTCACAGAGGTAGGGGTACTAGCAAGATCCACAAATATGAATAAATCCACAGAAATATCTCCGACGCTAGGTGAGTATCCAGGGGTTATCTCTTCAACTAACTTCGCGTGATCTCGTGATTAACTTCGGTGTGAGTGGAGCCTTCTGATATTACCCATTATACAATGGACTTCTCAACTCCCTGTCTTAGACATATATGTTGATTTAATTTCCTTGGAGAAGTTTACTCACAAAATCGTATTCCAAGGCACTAAATCCTAGGATAGTTGGTGCTCCCTAAAAATAAAATCGTGACTAATCAATTTTAGTTTAAAACATAAATTTTATTGGCTGTGGTTACTCAAAAAGGTATGGAAGTGAAACTCATGGTGTTATGACTCTGCAAGAAAATAAATATGGATATAATGCAAAGTATATCTTTAACTTTTCAATGAATGATATGCTAATAAGAATAGTGTAGTCTTCAATTTCAACTTTGTAATTCAGAATTAAAATGCGATCTTTCACTAAATGTGCTAAGCTAATGATAAAGATTCCAAGACGGAAATGCCAACCAATGCAAAATGCCTGTTTTTTTTGTATTGTCTATATACTAAAAACAAAATGCATGGACTGATGAGCAACCTAATATATAAATTCTACTGTGTATAAAAGAAATAACTCAAGGAGAATACCAAGCAACCAAGCAAACAACCCAGATAACAAGGACAAATAAAAAATGGAAAACAAAGAGAAAGACTCCGCCCAAAAAATCAACTCCATACAAGTTTTTTGTCATCCCAGATGATCTCAATAGACACTACAGAGACCTAAGAAGGCTCAACAATCTTCAAATCCCACCCAACAGTCACTAAACCAAGAAAAAAAGCAAGGGGAAGTGGTATATGTGACTGTTCAGGAGAACAAATCATATATACGCTTCTTGCAGTGAGACAACAAGCGTGTATACGCAACTGTCAAGGAAAAAAGGGCGTATATGCTTTAAAACAAGGCCAGTCAAGGGAAAAAGGCTGAAAACTCAGACTCAGAGTGAACAAAATCTATCAAGTAGTGATACGACAAGAAATACAAAAGAAAAAGAGAAATGCAAGAAGAAAAAGTACTTCAACCCTTAGAAGGAAGATCTCTCCCCAGTGGAGCCACCATTTCTGTTACAAGGGAAAAACTCTCTATGGCCAAGGGTAAACCACAACAGACAGGTATGACTTCAGAAATCAACTCAATTCCAACATATGCTATATAAACTAATATGAAACATAAGAAATAGGCCTACCTCGATCCAACGTTTGATGATGTTCCATCATTGAGAACTTTGACCCAAATCTTTATACCTGCAAGAAGTTCTCAACAAATAAGCAGAGCAAGTACATAGTGATGATATAAAAGGGGTTAGCACATCAGATAGCATAATCCATTAATAAACATTACAAACATGCCCATGGATAATAATCATATATTTTCAAGATATCAATAGGACAAGAAAGGAGTATTTCTATTAATAATTGATCAGCAGAAGTGACAACAATACTTACTTCCATGTCAGCACGGTTCGAAACCAAGAAACCAATTTCCTTCCAGCTGGGTATCCACCACTTCAATCCTCCACCAAAGGTAAGCTCATAAGAAAAAGGCAATGAGGTCCTCTCAACAATAGAGAAAGAGCTTGGGGGTTGAACACTGTGTTCATACTTGAGGGACAAAGGGATGCAGACTCAATATGAAGTAATTTCTCCAGAGTAACTTTGCTCTCAAAGTTGAATGCTTTCTCCCCTTTTCCATGGCTCGAAATTGTGCTCTTATAGCCTTCAGAATGCAACTGAATGGCTAAGTAGGAACGTTTCCAGTATATGGAAGGCCAAGGATCAGATATCTTCTGTCATGACATGGAAACCCAACCTTATTTTGTATTTTCTGGCACAAATCTCGATATACGTGGGCTGTAGTGGGGCAACCTACGTATACGCATCTTGAATAACTGATAGGGAGCATATAATACGTGGGTTGTAGTGGTTCAACCTGCATATACAAATCTTGTATAACTGATAGGGAGCGTATATGTGGAAAAATGTATATTTTTATCTCTGGATTCATCAAAAAGGGATGACAAGTCTATATAGGGAAATGGAAAAAGGCCCTCTGTGCAAGATAGCAATGGTGAGGAAAATCTTTCTATAACACTAAGTAAGGAGGATAGACCATACCCTTAACCATACTACCTGACTACCCAGGTACTAGAGAGTATCTTCCCAAGTGATGTTCTCGGTGGCACTATAGCAGTCAGGCGACTGATCGGTTTATCTAAAGAGGGCTTCAGGAAATCTAGGCCGATCCATACACAGGTGTTGTCTGATGCACTACCACTCGAAGGGGTACCAACAAGGGTTACAAATGTGGCCAATAGATGTGCGCTTAAGAACCACTTGTATTTCCTGCATGTATGACTCCCTCAACCACGGGTTTATGCACGTAACAATAGATCTCTATGGTTTAAAGACGCCGAAAAACGTCTCTACCCTGGAAAAAAAAATTACCCACAATTTATGCCAAGGAAAGTGCTTTGATACCACTTGTAATATACCATATATAAAAAGTATGCAGAATAGAAATAGAATGCTAGAAATGGAATAATAACAACAATATAACCAAAACAATCACCACAATAACACTAAAATGATATAAGAATAACAACATAAATAACACTTTGATTCTGAGAGCAATGTTCACGGGCCTCTTCGAGGGGGCAACCTCCGGTCGAGCAGAGCTCTATTAAAATAATCTCCAAGCTAGGGTTTTCATACCCTCCACTCCTATTTATACTAAATATGTCTATCAAAATAAGCATCTAGAGGAAGATCCTTCTAGAAGCGAAAGCTTCTATTAGGTCTTCTTACATTCGACTTATTCTATTTTATTGCAATGCCTTATTAATATTGACCTTTATTACATCCGAATATATTTTTCTATCTATGTATGGGTTAGGACACTAATACTTGATTAATATTACTCCTCTTATTTGTTTAAGAGTTGCATCTATGTTAGGGTTATCATGCTCGAATGAGAAAGTGACTGTAAAATTATTTTGCAATGACGTCCAGGTTGCAGTTCCTTTGTGAAGTTCCTAGTCTGTATACCAATTTGTTGGTATGCCCTCTAGAGTGTGTATGAAATGATGAGGCCATTCCTCTAGGGGTGTCTTTTTCCACAAAGTTCTACACTTCTCCAAGTGTTCCGCTGGTTCCCCCTATCCATCATACTTTTATCGTTGCTTGTTGTCTTTATGTTCTGCACCAAACCTTATGCGTAGTAACCACTTACATTGGTACACAAATTGTCTCTTTGTGTGTGCCCCACAATCTTACAGGTTAGGCTTTGAGTGATATATCAAGTGCTAAGAGTCTCTGATTCTCTGAAACATCATATTTCTACTGTGCCAAAAATGTTTCTAGATTGTTTATCCCATGGAAGCTGGGTGGTTCCCTTATTTCCATGCCTACCCATCTTACTGTGTGGTCTATTCGTGCAAATATTCTTGTGGACACTTCATGTAGCCTTTATTGCTAGTTCTCTAAACCAGTATCTGATTCTATTGCACATGAAGTAATGCTCCACCAACTGAGTATCCCATATGTAGTTCGGTTTATGTAATCATCATTGCATGCAGTTGTTCTGTACAACTGGCTGATTTCCTCTAAGTCAATGCAAGTAGGTTTTGTTGGGGACCTATAATCATAGGTAACTCGATTCTTCGGCTGTTGATTTGGTGTTGCTCCCGTGATGAAGACATCTGGCTCGGTTGATTTCATTTTCCCCTCCATCTATTTCGCCTGATCCTTCATCACACTACCCGATCCTTTGTCACCTTGTTGCACCCTTCATTCCCTCATCCTTCACTTCTGGTCCTCTTCGCTATCTTCGTCCCTACATTTGCAATAAACCACCTTAGGATAAAAACATTAGGTTAGTAGTTAGATCAGACTTGTTAATAATAAATTAATTATTAATTAAATTAATTAATTAATAATTAAGTTAGTTGTTAATACTTAGGTTATTGCTTTATTAATCACACAAAAGAAAAACAATTAAAAATATAATACAAATAAAACATAAAACAAATAATTAAAAAAAAAACAAATACAAAACAATAATAAAAAACAATATAAAACACAAAAATAAAATAAATCATAAATAAAAACTAAACTATATAGTTAAAACAAAAATTAATAAACAAAAATATAATATAATAACTTAAACAATAATAAAACGAAATTAGAAATGAGTAATAAATAAATAAAATGAATAGGTGCAAAACATCAATAAAACAAATAATAAATTAAAAATAAAACAAAATTAAAACACGTAAAACAAAAATTTTAAACGTAACAAAACAAAAATTGAAAACTAATAAATAAAAGAAAAAGCCAAAAACAAATAAAATAAAACATAAAGCCCACCTTATACACTTATCCCAAGGTAAATAAATCACCTTATGCACTTATCCAAAAAGTGGTATTGGGAGGGACACTTGTCACCTCCAGGTGATTTTGGACCCCCCCCTCCCAATACCACTTACCACATTAGGGGAGTCCGGAATACCACCTTTCCCCCAAAAACAACCCTCTCCCAAAAACTCAAAACCGCCATTTTTTCCATTTTGACCAGTTGTTTTCCGGGAAGGATTCCAAGCAAAAAAAATGAATTTTTGAAAACTGAAAGACATTTTTCTCCGTAACGGGATGAAGAACAAAAAACTCTTTCCATTTTTGCACAGGTGCCACCATATGGGAGAATCGAAGCTATCTTTTAGCCTCATTTTTTGGATTTCTGGTTCTTTTTGTTTCAGCCCTGATTTTGTGGGAGCTGTTTCAGTGAGCTGGAGGCGAATTTGGTTAAACCAAAAGAGGTTTTTTTCCGAAACATACGAATATACAATAAAGTCCTTCAGTTGTTTCCCAGGTGTCATCATTGAAGAGAAACATATGTTTGAGCGGCCCTTTTTGTAGAAATTTGGCCCGTCTTTCATGGTGGACAGTTCAGGATGTTTGGGGATTTGTTGTTATTTTTGGTCAAGATGGTTGAATCCGACTTCCTAAAATTGTTGGGGGATCTCTCCTATTTATTCATATGATTTTAATGTAAAAAAATTTTTATTCTGGCACCCGGGAATGGGAGGGACCATGATTGAACTTTGTATCAAAGCTCACAGAGCTTTCTGTATTTCATCAATCCAATGATACAATCATAGCAGCGACAGGATTCAAGTGTCATTTTTGGTGGTGATGTTCTTCTTATTCACTATGATTTGTTTCCATTTTATTTTTTAAGTTATTCATACTCTGAATTATGCAAAGAAGTTCAAAGAACAGAATTTGTTGAGACATACACTCTGTTTCTGGCTTTGACATAATTGTCAATGTTTTCTTCTCAATGGTTAATTTCAAGATTCTTGATTGCCATGTTATTGCCTAGTCCTCTCACCTTGCTCCTCTAAATCCAAAATAAAATTCAAAGAATCCAACAAGAGTGTCTACCTTGCCCTGTAAGGTTGTCTGTAGAACTTGTTTTTGATTGAACTTTAGGTTGTGACCCCATTACCCAATGGACCTCTTTTCTCCTATTCCAGCCAATCATTTAAAAAATCCAAACTCTGAACTCATTAGCTAGCCTAATATTTATTCAAACAAATCTATATCAAACAGAGAGATCCCTATCTAAGTCTTGGAGGGCTAGATCCAAGAATCGAAGTGGTTTTGATGTTTCATCTGTGACTGCCTCCACAACCTTAGGCAAATTATAGAGTGCTAATAGAATGGCTACCATACTGGGGAAATTTCCCCAGTAGTACGCTTCAAAGTTATAGATCTGATCACTGATGGTGGACAGTGACCAGACACAAGAAGGATGAGATCATTCACCTGGTGACTCCAATTAGCTCCAGACAGTGCAAACTCAAAGACTCCATTGGAGGAAGAACTTGAAGCATGACCAAACAAGCAGGAAAGATCAGGTACTCAAGCCCAAATTGCATTCAAGATATCTTTGGTTTTATTTGTAATTATGTCTTATCTTATTCTAAGCCTGATCAAAAGTACATTGTTGAAGATTGCATTGACCACCTGCTAATTGATGAGTCTCAAGAGATTAGATCCCCAATTGTAGATCATGTACATACTCATGCACTTGCAGAAAGCCCAGTGAGACATGAGCCTCGTGCTTCTCCTGCCATTGTTGAAATTCCAGTTAGCTATAAGCCCCATGCTTTACCTCTTATACCTGTGAAAATCCCAGACCGATACAAGCCTCTATATTTGCCTCCTATCCTCCATGACCTCCCTGTCAATTACATCAATAATCTACCCAGGTTTGATGGAGAAAATGTGAAGATCACTATTGAAAAGCATATTCAAAATCTTGAGGATTTTCTTGATCTATTTGAGGTAGAAGATGATGATGTCTGTATCATAATTTTTTCCCTATCATTGCAACGTAAAGTCAAGAATTGGTTTAAGAATCTTCCAGATGCAAGCATTAGCAGTTTCCATCAATTTGTAGAAATTTTCCTAGATCGATGGGTGATCATGAGAAATCTCTTTCTCATCCTAGAAGAATATGACCAGTTGAAAAGACAGCCAAGGAAGACAGTACCTCAGTTTTCAGCAAGGTTCAATAAGATATATCATGCAATTCCTGCTAATATAAGACCACCCCCAGGATCAACTCACTTTCATTTCCCAGATGCCTTCGATCTTGAGATGGCATTCCAATTAAGAGAAAGGAACACTGCAACTCTCGAAGAAATGCAGAACATTGCAGTTGATGTGGAGGCCAACTTGTTGATCAAAAGGTCAAAGGTAAAGAACAAAGAAAAGGAGTAGCTGAAATCTTCAGAAGCTAAACTAGACATCCTGGCCAACACCATGGAAGAGATGATGCAGAAGATTAGCATAAGGGAAAAACTTGATGTTCAAAGACATAATGGTCCATTGATTTCAAAGAAAGAAAAGGTCATTGTTCCCAAACATTTTGCAGCTCACCCTTGGTACCATGGTTTGGATAATGAGTCTTTCATGTATTTAATTCACGACGTAGTCAAAGATGAAGCTCCATCTCAACTTGCATAGGAACAACCAGCTAATATGATGTGCATGTTTGATGACATTCCTTACTTGGATAATCTACCCAAGTGTGATCAGTATGACGATGAGCAGGAGGCTGAAATAGATGTGGACTGTTCAAAGAAATCAGCAGCATGTTGTTGGTAGGAAGAAGATCAGTTATAGCTCAAATATGACAATCAATCTGCACATGGAAATTATGAAAGAAATGATCAAAGTGCAGAAAATCTCAGAGTAAGTGGAAACACTCTTCCCTTATGTTTTTCATCTTTTCAATTTCTGAAAAGAAACTCTAGGCAAGTTGTAAATAGAGAAGACATAAAATTTTCTGATGAGTCAGTAGAGGATGTCATTGATGACATGGGATCTGTTTTAGACCCAAAATCACAGTCACTAATTTCCCTTGATTTTCAAAGTCTAGAAATTGAAACAATATTTGAATCAATGGAATGTAAGTCTGTACCATTAGACTATAATTCATTTCAAATTTTGAAGGAGGAAAGTGCAGAAAATTTTTAGGAAAATGCAAATTGCTTGTCCCTATGTTTTGCCTCACTCCTGAGAAAACATTGCAAGAAGATTGTAAACAGTAAGAAAGAGGAATGTTCTAATGCATAAGTTGAAGAGAACAAGGATGATCCAGAATCTGATCCAGAAGTACAACTCCTGAATCTTTTTGAAGGCCAAATCTCAGATGAAATCTCGAAGCTTGAGATAGGGGATGAGTTGATCCATTTTGATTCACCGCCTTTATGCTTTAATTCTTTTCATATTTTGAGAGGGAACCTTGCACAGATTTTGGTTGAGGATCACAGTGTAAGCTATGAAATGCCAGCAGAACAAATTCCACAGTCCTCTGAAATATTTTATGACCCTATAGCTGATATGCTGGATGGATTGTGTTTTCAAAGTTAGTTTTCATTTACTCCCAATGATTTCAAAAATTGTTATGATATGGATATGATCAGACAATCAGCTACAGGGGTGTGTTCAACAGAAGCATCATTTCATAACCCATCATAAAAGTTGCAGCCATGTTAGGAAGTGCATGAGGAGGCAAATAGCATAACTACAACATCAAATCATGAAGTTGAGTTGGTTAATTTTGAATATCCAGTAATATGTCAAGTCTATCTTGATCCAGTGGCTACATATATGGAGAAATTCTTCAATACAGGATCCTTTTCCATTTCTAGTGTTTTTCCTTTTGTTCAGGTTTATCAAATCCTCTGTGGTGAAGACCAGGCTGGAAATTACTCTCAAGCATGAGTAACAAACTTATTTATGAGTTTTATCAAAGACAATGGAAGAACATATTTATTAGAGCAGTTGCTTGACTGGATGCACTGGCATTATTGTATCATTTACAAAGACAAAATTGTCATTATTGTAGGGTAGGTAATAATTTTGAATAATCCTAGTCATTTGAGAATCTTTTTAGTATTGTATGATTCCAATAGAGTTTGCATTTGATAGTATCTAGTTCATTGTTCAGTCAAATCTGAACCAGTTCGAATATTGTAGTTGTAGTGACTCCATGGCCCAATGAATAAAGCACCGGTCTACATGTTCCGAGTTCAGTGGTTCTTGACACCTCCTGCAAGATCTGACATCCCCAAGTGGAGCCTATGTTGGGGACCAATAATCATAGGTAACTCGATTCTTTGGCTGTTGATTTGGCGTTGCTCCCGTGATGAAGACATATGGCTCGGTTGATTCCATTTTCCCCTCCATCTGTTTCGCCTGATCCTTCATCACACTACCTGATCCTTTGTCACCTTGTTGTTCCCTTCATTCCCTCATCCTTCACTTATGCTCCTCTTCGCTATCTTCATCCCTACATTTGCAATAAACCACCTTAGGATAAAAACATTAGGTTAGTAGTTAGATCAAACTTGTTAATAATAAATTAATTATTAATTAAATTAATTAATTAATAATTAAGTTAGTTGTTTTTTTTTTTGACAAAAGCGGTTAATGGATTTTGAGTAAAAGAGACAGTGGCAAAGCCATTGGTGCTATTACAAGTATAGTGAGCCACACTCTACTAGTCGATTACAAATCGGAAGCATTACAAATTTATTTACAGTAGAGGATTCTATACAAAACGTCTACCTCGCTGAGGTGTTACAGAGCTCCCTTCCTAGCTTTGGGAAACTGAACAACTACTTTGGGTCTTTCTTCCAATCCATGTTCAACTGGGCCATTTTTTCCTCAAGTTGGCTTACTCTGGCCTCAAATTCTTGTTTAGGATCCTTGATCTCTTTACACAGTTTTCCTAGCTCCTCTGTGAGCTCAAATTTCATTGTGGTGATGTCTCCTTCCAACATCTCCAACCGCCTTCCTACATCTATATCCAAATTTTCCAGAAAATCTAGCTGGTGGTTCATCATTTGCTTGAGATTTTCCAGGGTGCCTTCTAGTGCATTCAACCTGTATTTTGTAGTGGGCTTGCTTCCTGAGTTGGCTTCCATCTCCATCGTCATCTTCTCTTCAACTGGCGTTCTACTCCTGCGCGTGATCCCCTCGAAACTGGTCTCTGAACATATACGCGACTATCTTGGCTGCCTCCACGTGCTTCTGGTATGGAGGGGAGCGTCCCTTGTTCCCAATTTAAGCTCAAACTCCTCCCAGTTCGTTTCCCCTAGGATATTCTCATGAACTGGGAGGCACGGACGACCTGTAGGCCTGTCTCCTTTCCACAAAAGTTCAACACCCAAATGATGAGTTCGCCTATCTCTTGTGACCACTTGTGTTGTCCTGTAGCATCTTTGTCTTGTAGCTATTTGGGTTTGCTCGTTTCCTTCTGTCATGATGCTTTCCCCTTTCCAGCTCATGCCTTTAAGTTATTTATGAATTTTCCCCCTAGAGTCAGGGTAGATCCATTTGGGATGATGTTCCATTAATGTGTAAGATTCCAACATTCAGAAGGGCACCTTTATTGGCCTTGACATCTTCTGGTGCGTTTAGATTCCGTAATACATGATAAATCTTATAAGAATGAAATTTTCCAAGGAGGAGATGGATTTTCTCCAGGAGGTGATGGATTTTTGCGTTTTTGACTTTGCTACACTGGATTAATGCTTTGATTACTAACCGGGAGTCCCCTATTATTACCAAATCTTGGACATCATGGTTGATTGCTTGGTTGAGCCCTTTCCAGAGGGCTAGGGCTTCTGATCTGTTGTTAGTTTCAGTTCCAAGTCCCCAGGCGAAACTTATTTTCATTGAGCCTATGGGACTTACTAGAACCCCTCCTCCACCTGCCAATCATGGGTTCTGTTACCCATGATTTTGGTCGTCATGATGATGTATTGATAGTGGTGTATTCAGGCTCTTTATTAGAACTATCTCCTGAGAAAAGTTACCTTCATCTCTTTCCAGAAATATCATTTTTAAGGAAGGTTCGCAGGCTGCCAATATATTTTCCTGCGAGAATGCATGATTCTCACAGGCTGCCTTAAGCCAGGGTGAGAGAAGTTCGCACTATGTATAACGGCTAGGGTGTGAACACTTTCTAAAGAGGGGAAAAAGGTGAATTCTCGAAGCTTCTAGAAGGGAATCTTCTAGAAGGATGAGATGGCATTCGAATGGTTATCTAAGTACTAGATTTCCTAATATTTTGGGATCATTCTTATCCAAGTAACTAATTCATTCTCTCTTATATATTGAGGGGATTCTCATGGAAAAGGTTAGAAGCAAACAAGCAAGAGAGACATTGGAGAATTAGTGAAAGATTGTGTGAAGGACTGAAGCTAGCTAGAGAACTCCAGCAAGTTTGTCAAAAGTGGTTGATCTTCTTCATGCAAGTGAGCAAGTGTGTGTGTCAGAGCTAAGGGTCATCGAAAGGAGGCTTGCAACATCAAGGCTCAGGTTGTAAGTTTTACTTTCCATCATTATAATACAGTAATGTGTCCCTTTCCCATAAAGTTAATTGCACTTTATTGTATAACTCCTTGATCATATACATAGATTAATTGTTGAATAGAATGTGCTTTCTTCACTTCGATTGGTTTGTATTGTCTTGATCTTGACTGTATGAGAGCATTGGAGCAAAGTAGGAACAACAAAGACCAAAGGAAGTGATCATATGGTATGTTCATGATTCTTACCTCTTAGTATATTCAATAGTTAAAATCTAGGGAAAGAGTATCATTATGTCCTGTTTTGTTCTAGATCCAGGTGGATCTAGGGAGATCGGTTTGTGTCCGCACTTACGGATTTATCCAATAACAAAATTGGTGGCTCCACTGGGGAATGGATTGTTTCCTAGTTAGTTTAGTTTCCCTTGCTTTGATTGCTTGTTTTCTGGTCTCTGAGTCTGTGGGAGATCCATCAAGACTCTCTGGATTTGAAAGTTCACTCAAAATGTTTTGTCCTTTTTCCAAATTTTGTGTTTATAGACATTCTCGCACTATACCATTTAGTGGCCTGTGAGAATCATCTGAGTTCGCACCCTACTGTGTAATTAAGTGCGAGATGTTCGCACCCTACCTGTGTCTATCCTGCGAACTCCACTAATGTTCCCACTGCACCCTATAGCTAGGCTGCGAACCCATTTGAAATTTGTGTTTGGAATTAGGATGTCCTATTTTTTTATGCCCAGTTTTGCTTTGATCAGCTGGATTGAACTTTTGGAGCCTCTATTGATCTGTTTACAGTCTGCTTGACATTATTTGAGTTGCTTATAGCCATCTTTGCTTTGTTTGGTTTTGAAGGATTAGTCTCTTGCTTTGAGTGTCTTTCAATTACAAAGCATGTGTTTTCTTTAGAATTGTTTAGGGAAA
>ML794465.1:23358-68157 GCA_009831015.1 Picea engelmannii | reverse complement strand
TTCCACTTACCACCTCAGGGGGGGTCCAGAATACCACCTTTCCCCCAAAAACCGCCCTCCCCCAAAAACTCAAAATCGTCATTTTTTCCATTTTGACCAGTTTTTCTCCAGAAAGGATTCCAAGCAAACGAAAACAAATTTGGGAAAACCGAGGGAGGGTTTTCTTCATAAAGGGATGAAGAACAAAAACCTCTCACATTTGTTTCACAGGTGCCACCATCTGGGATAATCAAAGCTATCGTTCAACCTCATATTTCAGATTTCTGGTTCTTTTTGTTTCAGCCCTGATTTTGCGAGAGCTGTTTCGGCGAGTTGGAGGAGAATTTGGTGAAACCAAAAGAGGTTTTTGTCCACAACATACTCATATAAAATAAACGCCTTCATGTGTTTCCCAGGTGACATAATTAAATATAAACATATGTCTGAGCGGACCCCTTTTTTGCAGAAATTTGGCCCGTCTTTCATGGCGGATAGTTCAGGATGTTTGGGGATTTCTTGCTATTTTTGGCCGAGGCGGTTGAATCCAACTTCCTAAACTTGTTGGGGGATCTCTCCTATTTATTCATATGATTGTAATGTAAAATGTTGTTGATTCTAGCACCCAAGAATGGGAGGGACCATGATTGAACTTTGTCTCAAAGCTCATAGAGCTTTTTGTATTTCATCAATCCAATAATACAATCAAAATAGATACAAGATTCATGTGTCATTTTTGGTGGTGATGTTTTTCTTATTCACTGTGATTTGTTTCCATTGTATTTTTTAAGTTATTCATACTCTGAATTATGAAAATAATTTCAAAGAACAGAATTTGTTGAGACATACACTCTATTTCTGTCTTTGACATAATTGTCAATGTTTTCTTCTCAATGGTTAATTTCAAGATTCTTGATTGCCCTGTTATTGCCTGGTCCTCCCACCTTTCTCCTCTAATTCCAAAATCAAATTCAAAGAATCCAACAAGAGTGTCTACCTTGCCCTGTAAGGCTGTCTGTGGAACTTGTTTTTTATTGAACTTCAGGCTATGACCCCATTACCCAATGGACCTATTTTCTCCTATTCTAGCCAATCATTTAAAAAATCCAAACTCTAAACTCATTATCTAGCCTAATATCTATTCAAATAAATCTATATCAAATAGAGAGATCCCTCTCTAAGTCTTGGAGAGCTAGATCCAAGACTTGAAGTGGTTTTGATGTTTCCTTTGTGACCGCCTCCACAGCGTTGGGAAAATTATAGAGTGCTAATAGGTTCTACAAACCTCTCCCCTTCTAATTGGTCTAATGGAAATGATGGATATGGTGTTGTGTCGTCCACTATTTCAATGAATTCAAAATCTTCTTTAGTGCGCACTCCATCCAGGTCTACTATCACTCCTTTCAATTTACCGATTGGTAGGATTCTATGTTGGTTTGCTAGTTTTAGTTTAATAGGTGAATATCCTAACATGGGTTCTCCCATGCATTGCTATGTATTCTTTGGTAATACATTAACTTTAGATCCTAGATCTAGTATGATATATCCCATGTTGAAATCATCGATGTTGGCATTCATTCGGAACTCCCTACTGGTTCTTCTCCTTGTATGTAGGTGATTGACTGTTTTTGGCTCTAGTTTTCCTTCCGTCTCGATGCTACATTTTTCTAGTATGTTTTTCAATGTTTTCACAGATGATCGATCATTTAATACTTTTACACATGATTGCAAAAATCATTTGATTGTACTTACTTGTCCCATGGGTTGCATTTCATTGGTATGATCCAATAGAGGAGGCATCTCGTACTTTGGTGCTTCCTTGCTTTGTTGTGCACTTGAAGTTGAAGCCATGTCTTCCTTCTGAAATTCTTGTCTTGTTTTCTTAAATATCTCCTTCTCATTCTATGCATTGAACTGCTTCCTTGGTTCAACATTCTTCTTCACCCACTGGTTTTGTACTGGCTCTTGTGGGACTACGTCGTTTCCTGTTTCAGCTCCTCCATGGGTAACTATGTTGATGTTCCATCCTTCGTCCCTCACTTCGGCTGAAATCCACTCAACATTTTGGCTGTTCTGTTTCCACTTTTCCTGAATCTTTAGTAATAGTGTTGGACATTCCTTCGTATCATGTTCTGATGTGCGACAATACATACAAGTTGTTGGTGGAAGCGTACATTCCCTTACATAATATCCCGGTTGTTGACAATTGTGAGATACCACTGGTCCTCGACCTTGTCCAAAACCTCCTCTCTCTCTTCCTCCACCTTTGTAGCCTGCTCTATCTCCTCTCAACTCGTTATCTTGAGGCGCATAATTTTACTGCGCGGTATTGTAGTGAGGTTGTGCAGTGTCGTACTATGGTTGCGCGTTATTATATGGTTGCTGTGCAATATTATACTGCTATTGCGTAGTGTTGTATGGAGCTGGAAATTGATTAAACTATGGTGCGGCTTACCCAGTCATCATTTATTCCTGCACTCTATATGAATCTAATGTCCTCTCTCTCATCAACTCCAGAGTTCTACAATATTTGTCGTCGTGGCCCACTAACTTGCAAAAGTTGCAATACGAACTCTTTGGGATTGTTTGGTATTTTTGCATCATTGAGCAGTGGTATGGATTGTGGCATGGTTTCTTGTAGATTTCGCACCATAGTCCTCTTGTTGGTAATGGATTTGGCATTCCAGCTGCCATATACTGCATGAATGTTGGACATTCATTCTTATGGTGCCCTTCCATCCTGCATGTAGTACACCAAACGACTTCTCGTTTGTCCTTACTCTTATTCTAGTTTAGTTGGAACGTTAGGTTCTTCAAATCCTCCTTTAGTTCTTCGGTGGTTGGATCCATCTGTTGATACTGGTTTTATTCCAGTTGTAGGTTTGCCTACAGAGCCTCTGCCTACATCTGAAATTTCAGTTGTCGCAGTGGATACTTTAAGTGTGGTAGCAGTGAATTGATGAATAGGTGCCTATGCTACATATCGGTCATGAGATATTTCAACTTTCCCTTCAGTCTCTTGAATCTCTGGTCAATATCCCATACATATTCTCCTAGTTTCTATATAATATTGATCATCTCGTTCATGTACTAATCTTCTAAGCTCGGCTTTTGGAACTCGTTTATCAACAATTTATTGATATCTGCAATTGTTCTGGTTGTCCCTGGTGGATTGTTTGTAGCTAAAAGCATATACCAATCAAGTGTGTGATCCCTTAGTGTAATCTCTAGCTGTGCCAATTTAATATCTTTGTCTGTGATCTATTTTTCTTCCCAAATCTTCTCACGTATGATTTTTTTTTTTTTAGGGTCCTCTGATGCTTCTCCTTTTAATTCTGGTAACCTGATGGTAGGATCATGTCCTGTCATTCTAAATTTTGAACTACTACCTCTGCGTGGTGTAGATACTTGACTAGTACTTCCTGAACTGGTTCCTCTAGTTGTTTTTCATTGTGTATGTGTACTTCCCACTGTCTGAATGATTTTGAACTTCGGTTGTCTAAATGGTGGTCTTCTCTTTGGTGTATTAGTCACACATGGGTTTATGGGTTCCACACTGACATTAATATGGATAGGATTGTTGCCTTCTCTTCCCATTCTTGGACCTCTCGTCTTCCTCTGATATGTTGCGCATAGGATTTCCTCAATATGCTCCACAGCCCAAAGATCCTCTACCTCTTCCTTGTCACTCGGAAAGCCTTCCCTCACAGCTACGACTCTCTTCTTGGTATTCACCTTGTATTGGTAGGGTACTCCATTACACGTCTTTCCATTTGTCACCATGATCCACTTGATCTGGTCGTCATCCATCATGATTGGGTCCAAGGGTTTCTCCTTCTTTCCATTATCCTTTCCTCCTTCCATGTATCCTTTTTTGTCAGTGCTCCCCCCCTTCCCCCATGCACGCAGAGAAGTTTTAGCTATCTGAATCCATTTTCATTACACCTTTGTTAAATAATAGTATTTTAATAGAAGTATACATCGATCTAATGTACCTTCCTCGAGGTCCTCGTAGAAACTCTTTCTCCGTTGTGTTGTATGACTTCGTTGTGTCTACTGTGAACTCTGTTATAAATCCTGCCACAATATTGTCAAGCCAAAAGTTTATTGCGTGGGTGAATTTTTTTTTCACATGCTATAACTGCTCAATTTGTACTGGCGTCCACTCTAACTGTTGGATCTATTTCGTTGTGTGGTTATCCTTCAACCTTAGTATCCACTACTGCAATAAGTGTGGAAAATCACAGAAAAAGACTTTGTGCAAATCAGTAAACACGTATTTCTCAAGACATTTGTGGGGTGTTATTCTAGGGTTTATGTTATCTTTCTATGCAAACTCCATCTCTTTTGTTCTTAGCCAAGTTTTGATCTCTGCTTTTGTGGGATTCCACGGTCTCAACATCCCCTTCTAATGGTTCATTGCTTTCTTCTTTTCTTTACTCTTCTCTTTCTCATCCTATCTCCTCTACTCAATCCTCTCCTATTCCTACCAACGACAACGAAACCATTTGTTGGTTACTCTCTCTTATATCCTTTATGAGTTTATTGACCCAGGGTTCATGTCTGTTTTGGTTTCCAACAAAGCCTCTAAAACTATCGACCCTCCTGGTAAAACAGAAGGCAATGCAGTGCACAGAGGGCACTATGCAGTCTCACCCAAGATAGTCTTAATGGGTGGCTACAATACTCATGTGTTTACCGCCTAGGATTGAGTGAGAGATCTGATAACTTTGCAAAGGGAGTGATACTATAACTTATTAACACAATATACCATTTGTTCATGATTTATGCAAGAAATATAATAACTTATTCATTTAGCGCATCTATTCTTACTAAGACTAGAAATAAATGCATGCATTCAATCACACAACACAAACGTTGTCGTGGTTCACCCCCTCCTGGGCTACATCCACAAAGATTTGGCTCTTGGCTCTTTTATTATTGTCATTTTTTCATTACAGCGTTGTGCGCTTTACAATTCTTCTCAGTTGGGAAATATCTATATGAGGTGGACTAGACCGCACTAGGATCCTCAGCCTGCAATCTAACCCTCAAGATCTACCCTCCTCTGTCTTCTCTATCTCAACAGCTTACAAAAGTAGGTCATACAACAAAATATTACATATCGACTTGCTACATTACTTCTCTCTATAATAATGACTAGTCTTCATAATAAGCCCCCCTCTTATGATACCTAAGTATATATATTTATATGTTTCTGGATCTTCAGCCATTACAATACATTACAAAAACCCTAACCCTAACATCGTTAGGTCTTCCATGCATGCACGCGTGCTATTATCCCTCTAGTTGTCGCTTTCCTCATGCATGCCTTCTTTCCCAAAATTGCCTTTATTTCCGCTTGGTCTTCCTCCAACAATCACCATCCTCCATCGATTAATACCCTAGATGATCTTTAATGCCAATAGAGATCTACAAATATTCATCAGTAATGGTCGAAATAATTTCGAAGACCCAGCAGGGGTGCCTGCAATTAGGCATGATGATAATCAGAAACTGTCATACGTTCCTCTCAGGGCATGAGGCCAAACTATGACGAAGAAATAATAATAATCGGCAAGGGCTTAAACAACTCAATGAACCTAGGAGTTGATTCTCCCATGCAACAATTTTATGGCTCATAAATTGATTGGTTTCTTGACCACCTGGATAACATGAGTCCTGTCATGGATTCAAATCATTTATCCATAAATACCAATAAGCTCTGGAGTACTGATATCCAGGTTGTTAATGTCACAAACTACTATCTAAACATATTAATACAAGTCAATTCATTACCCTTATTCCATCTTGCTCCACCTTCTCAGTCTTCGTCTTCGATTTCCACAACTGTTGAACATTAATTCTGACCCTCAGTGCACAAATTTTAGTTGTTCAGACCAATGGAAGTTTACCCTAAGTAACCCATGTTTGAATTAGCATCCTTTTTATGCTCTAGACGTAGATGTACCAGCTGCGAGGCTCCAGTTAGAATGGCTACAATACATGAAGGTTTCTAGTAAAAAGACCATTATTGTTCATCTGGCAGATCTTCGAGTTGGTAATGCTGGATTCGTTGTTGTTACACATACATTTCTAGGAAAGGTTCAGATTCTGATTTGGCTTTATTACTTCATCTAGAACACATTTTAGAGGATATTCATTATGAAATTTTAGCTACACCGAGTCTAAACTGAGAGCAACATGCTTCGACTATAATGATAATTTTGTACAACTACCATGAAAAGTAATAAGAATGTGTGGGAGAAGTAATCTATGAAATTCCAAATCATATTCTTAGAGGCAAATTAGACTTTTGTCGTGTAGCTTTGATTCCTTTCTTTTATATTAAATGAATTAGTCTCCTACTATTATAGTATCATCTAATTTATTTTGTACATCTTCCACTTCATCATCTTGGATGGACTCTTTGTTTATCAATTTATGATTTTGATAGCTCTACAACCCATTTCCTATTAGAATGCAGGTGCATTTATTGGAATATCACTCAAGGGAAACATTGTGATGACTCAAATTGATACAAATTCACGTTTCTATGGGGACCCAAATCTGAAACGTACGAATGTTCTACTTGGTTATGTTGCAAGTCCAAGGGTAGTTGTATCTCTATACAATGCATTGGATGACCTATTTAGCAATATGAGTTGAAAATAATGAGCTCTTATTATTTTCAAGATGTATAGAATATTCTTCTTTGTGAAGCATTATTGCTTAAAAATAGTTAGCATAATCTATTTTTATAGATTCTGTGTTTCACTGTCTGTTTCATAAAAACACCCATTGAAACTACTACTACCATCGCTCTACAACTCTCAGATTTCTAAAAACTTGCATTCCACAGACAAAGTACCGCATCAACACTCATCTGCAAAAGAAACTTGTGGATGGGAGGGTCTTCTGACCTGAATATGCATGCATTGACTAGGGTTGAGAAGATCAGAAATGTGGATCCTGATCATACCCACCAACACCTTGTCTCATTTCCCGACACATGGTTTCATTGTAACAACTATGTGTAAACCATGCCAGAAATGGAACAAATTTAAAAATACTTTTTTAATTAATGATGTGAACTTATCTGACAGAAAAATATTTCATGGATATTGTGCATTTTAGGTTTTCTAGTGTATTTCGAAACCCAAACCCCTTGGCAGTCTACTAAAAATTTGAAATGATACTTGATACTTTTAATTTAAAAATAATTATAATTGTTGCTTAACTAATTTATCTTTTCCGGAAGAAGGTGACAAGTTATATTTATAAATTTCCTGAAGTTAATCATAATTTATCTCTTAATAAGTATTCAACTATACCTAATTATCTTCCACGATTAATAAGAATCCATGCAATAGTTGTATTCCATGATTAAAATTGTAAGTCTTAATTTGGGGAAGTACATGGTAAAGTGTGAGTATTCCTTATGAGTTAGTTAATGGTAAATAAATTCGTATGAATAGTTTTTAGATTGATTTTAGTCGGTCTAGTTAAGATTGATGAATCTTTTAGTAACACTTGTATAACTAATCACTTTGCAGATATTAACTTAATGGTAATTTTCAGGTTGAAGGATTACTAATCATAACTTAGTAAGTTAAAAATTAAGTCTGAGAACATAAATAGTAATTGGGAGCATGTTATCCTTGTCACTATGCCAATGTAGTCATCGGCTTTTCCATTTTAGAACTTAGGCGACATGGACTATGCTGCCATGCAACACTTGTTATACATGTCGCGCCTATGCATTCCATACACGCCGTTCCATACATAGCTGGATTGAGGAACTTAAGCCATAACTTCAGCCATCCATACAGAAAATGTAAATTTGGTTGGGCCATTATGCTGATAGGTATCCCATACATGGGAGCCGACGTACCTTTGGGATTGAGACCCAAATAGCTAGTAATAGGCATAGATTTTCTTGTGGTAGTTGGATTACTTATGGGAAATACAAATGATGGAATAGGTGTGTTCAACTGCTATTAGTTCATGCATTGACCATAAATTTATGAAAATTTTCAAAGTTTCACATTACTCGGTTGATTTTTTATATTTAAAAAAAAAAATTAAATGATTTTTCTATGTTACCATTGGTCGAACAATTCAACCTCTTATTGCAGAGGTGGGGGAGAGCTTCTTGAAATTGGAGATAGTGGGAGCTTCTTGGAATTGGATAACGTTTCAATTATTACTGAAGGTTTCAACAGTGGCGTAAAAAGTATGTGCAACTACTCACATTTTTAAATGATAATTCACCATTAATAAACTTTCTTATCAAACAACTACAGTGGAAGTCCTTGCCATTGATAATCATGACATTTCTTTTGTAAATAAAGTAGGATCCTTATATTAATAATTGTTTATTTCTATACAATGCTACCTATTAGCCACATGTTCTTCCACAAAAGGGAAACTAGAACATGTGGCTTTCAACAAAATCTTAGAGTTTGACGCGTCACAACTTGAACAAAACAGTATGAAAAAAATAATGATCAGAAACTGGTTGCCATGACCATGTAGCATGCGTCGTGAGGTAGATATTATGCCCATCTTTGGAGAGGTGACAAAACTAGAAGGAACAAACAAAAAAAAAAACTGGAGGTGCTATTCCCTATGTGAGCTCGAGATGCCATGGATGTTGTAGGCAGGGATGAACTTTTGGCCGCAAGTTGGGAAGAGATTCCATGTTGGAGCATCCACCAAAGCATCGAACAAGATATCCATTATATGGCCAAGGATGTGTTGAATGTGCAGCTAGTCATCCTGCTTTTGGTGCATTTCAAAAATGATTTGGAGGTGCTCATCCGAGAGTCGGTTTGGGGAGAGAAGAGGTGTCTCCACTGTCGTTTCCTCGCCTACGCTCGTCGAATGGTCCTCCACCTGCCTACTGGGGGGAATTTATTCCTCCATAATGAAACTACTAGTTCCAAACACTTGATCCTATGGGTGGATTTTGAGGGGGGCAAGAGGATAATTAACCAGAGGAGTGCTCTCCCTCGGAGGGGGCACCACCTCTCCGACCGAGCGGCTACCAGGGATCAAACGAGGTACGTGAGGGGGTGATGAGGGAAGTTGAGGTGGCCCCTGGCTATTATTCTTAGGGCCGAAGGTGAGAATTGTGATGAGAGCTAGCTGGGAGGGGGTGAGTCTACCATGTTTTTCTCGTTGGTACAGGATCTACCGTGCCGGGGGGAATTCCTCCTTCTCTTGCGAAAACCCCTCCTTGTAATGAGACCATCCTTTTTTATTGGGGTGTACTAATTGGACCTTGTCTTCCCTCTCACATTCCTTTCAAGATCACAGTATAGGTTTGTGGTCGGGTCATTCCTCATACGCTAATAGATGAAGGTTCGTCCATTAGTATTTTGTCCTCTATTGCTTGGAAAGATTTGGGTTATCCTAATCTTGTGCCAGTTACTCAGACTATGTTTTCTTTTAATAGAATAACTAGTCACCCTTTAGGGATCCTTCCTCAGTTTCCTATAAATTTGGGAGGGAAAACTATTTTTATTGATGTTATGGTAGTCCAAGACCCCTTGGATTTAGATTTACTCCTTGGGCGAGATTATGTCTATTCCATGAAATATATTATGTCCACTCTTTTTCATGTGATATATTTTTTGCACAATGGAAGAATGGTGACTATTGATCAACTTTCGTTTGTTGGCCCTAACTTGACCATCAACCCAATGACCTCCATAAACGGGCCTTATATGCAGTCGGTATCATCCCTGACACAGGTCAATTATGTGGCATTGTCTCCCATGCCTTCAATTTCCTATGACTTAGATCCGGTAGTTGACATGGTGATCTCTTCAGTAGGGCTATTGGAGCCTGATCTCCTTACCCCTGATGAGACCCTCGACATGTGTTCCTTCCATAGCATTATTCTTCCATCCAGTGAAGATCTCTTGGAAGACATGACCAAGTTTTGTCCCTTGACATGGTGTCCTTCCATAGCATTAACCTCTTGGAAGCCATGATCAAGAAGAGTCCACTGAGCATAGTTTTCATTTCTATGGAAAGCTCGTTAAAAAATGAAATAGAGGTCCCGGGCATAGTTATTTTCTTGTGTCAAGCTCATTAAAAAATGAAACAGTCACCTCTCCCGTCAGGTCAAGTATTTCACCAGATCTCGTAGATGTCGAGTCGAGTATTTCGTTAGGTCTCATTTTTTAACCTTCATTTCATCCACCCTTATCCTTTTTATCCATAGAGTACAGAAATTGGTGACAACCTCAAAGTCAGTGAATGAATTGAAGCTTGGGGGGCATGTCTCTAGCCTTTGATGATCATTTTGGAGTTAAGCCACTAGCTTTTCAAGATGGGGGCATAACGAGCTTAGTCTTTGTTCCTTATCGTGCTCGTAAATACATGAGAATATAACCAAGTAGACTTTTATCACTTTTTTAGACTCGTAAAGGTTATACGAAAAAGGAACCCCCTGAAGTCTCCTTTAATCTCTTTTCAGACTCTCTAAACATGAAAATATTGTTGAGTGATATTGCTTCCTTTCACACTTGTTAAAAGGTTTGAAAAGGCATCTTTTGAGTGGTAGTTTATCACTTTTTCGGCCTCGCGAGACTAATATTACGAAAAAGGAAAACTCTAGAGTTGTCTTTAAGTTCTTTTCAGACTCTCTAAACATGGAAAATCATCGATTTTACCTTCTCTGGACTCATTAAACAAATCATACATTGAAGGGCCCATATGGGACCAAACCCTTACTTCTTCCAGTTCGTTAAAAAAAGGAAGAGGGACTTACCGAAGGTGAGTTATATCGAGCATGTGTTACCCTCCTCGAGCTCGTTAAATTAAAAAGAGGTACTCCTCTATCTGGATGGGGGGGAATTTGAAGGAAGCAATCCAAGCAGTTTTTGAGAACACTACCAGTAACTCTTATGATCTCCCTTGAACATGACACTTTTTCTTTGCACACATTTTAATCCGCTGAACCTCTGCACTAATCCAATCCTCTGAGTTTATTTTACTCCTTTGGGTGACCTGACGAAAGTCACAGCATCCACTGCATCATCAAGTTTTGGTCCATGTCATGTTTCTACTGTTGTGCCTCATTGTTCAAGGGAAGTATCCGCTTCGAGAGTCAGCCATCACAAATATCTTGTTTCAATACCCGTGTCAGTCCATGTTCATTTGATCAAAAAATTTACATCTCTATGTCAGTTTCATTTCGTTGATGGGGGATACATTAATGCCCTCATGCAACGAGTCTATTCATGTCGACTTCATCACATTATCCAGGAGCTAGACTTAGAAACTAGTTAGTACCTTGGGACCTGCATGCCTCAATGGAAAGCCTCCTCGCATCTGACAATAGGTTTACATCATTGACCTTTGATCGGATGATTCCTTGGATGTTTGACTTCATCTCATTCATTCACATTCATCGAAATGTACTAGAGTACCTTGGGAATCATTGACATCAATGGTGATTTCCCTCACACTTGTTAATGGTTTACCTCATTGACTGATAATCAAGTGGTTTCTACCATGTTCGACATCAGGACATCTACTCACATGGTTATATTCGTACTGCATCGGGATCAGTAAGAAGACCCTGGTTTGATTTATCACTCATATATATACTTTTCCCAGGTTGCGAAGGAGTTCTTTTGAGCTATGACACATATACTATCACATAGATCCACTTTGTATTAGTCGTGGCTATGTCTTGTCGTCTCGTAGATCCACTGTGTATTCTTCATGGCTACAATCAGTTCAGGTCATAGGAGTATAGATCCACATTGTATCTTCAATGGCTATACCTTTTATCAATATAATTATGGATCCACAATGTATTTTATGGCGGCCATACCTAAAACGTCTTTATCGCTCAAGCATAGGTATGCCTGCCTTGGGTTTGAAACATGTCATTAATGTTTGTTGGATGTTTGTGTGAAGCTTCTATCAGGTTCTCTGTGTCTGTACCCTTTCTTGAAAAAGGTCTACAAAGTACTTCAGTCATCAGTTCACGTCTTCTAACTTCGTACTTTGGGGGGCAATCTATTACACATCAAAATTACTCACTAAGCTGATGTGTAATTACTCACAAGTGTCGCAAATATCGTATTGTTGTCAAGAACACTTGAAACACACTTCAAAGACTAGTTTTGAAGAGGAGAAATCATTTAACAAAAAGTACAAGTCTTTTGCCATTGAAAAAACCACTAAAAATTCAATTTTTGGAAGGGAGTGCTCCGCTATGCTCTGTTAGGGAGTGTTGGTTCTCTGTAACCTCTTTTGGGGGAGAGTTGGAACGCTCTGTACCCCATTCAAAGGGAGCGTTGCCTCTTTTTTTGGTAAATTTTGGTCTGTTGAGGGAAATCAGGGAAGAATCCCCTCAATCTCTAAAAGTGGTTGGATTCGAATCTGAGGTCAAGCCTCATTCTTAGGGAAGATCCTCAACTGAAGGATAAGAATCCTCAATTTATCCCAAATATCTCTCAAGTGGTTAGGCCTCTCCAAGACTATATAAGGAGGCCTTCTCATGGTGAAAGAGAGAGACATTATAAAGAATCTAACTTATGATCTCATAAGGGAGATACCATTGAAGCATCAACATTCTGTGTGTGGATTATTTGAGCAAGGGTATGCACAAAGGGAGCTTGGTGAAGTTGTTGCACTACATCCATGGCTATAATAAACACTTTTTTCTCATCAATATAAATTCATGCTTGGCCTGTTTCGTTTAAAGTTTGTGTATATAAACTTGTTTCTTTCATAGATTCATTATAAAGCTAATCATAGTAGAGCGGGAAGTATTATTGTTGTTGCTCATTGTACCACAGGACCTTCAACTGAACTTGGAGATCAAGATCAGCCTGGAGTGAGAAAGGGAAAATGTCAGTAAAAAGGTACTTGCCTTTCTTCCCTCTTCTTCTTTGATAGTTTATCTTTATGATAAAGGAATGTCAATGTCCATAATAACACTTTCTGTCTTGGAGTTATGGGTCTAGCATCCAAGAGGAAATCCACTTGTCTGTAGGGGGATTCTCCTGTAATAGAAATTGGCAACTCCACTGGGGAGGAGCTTTGATTTTTTATTCCTTTCCTAGGCATTGTATTGGTATTTGATTATTCTTTGACCTTCTCCACACTGTTTCTCTAATTCTTAGATCTGATTGATTACCTCTTTTTGACATCACATTCACCTTGATTGACTGAGTTTGCTTGAAACTTTGAATTTATGGGCATTTTTATGAGTTTTGAGAGCCTAGCGCTCCCCTTCCCTTGATATCAGAGCACTTGCGCTCCCTGTTGGCCTTACACAGAGCGTTGGAACGCTCTGGTGCCCTTTACACTAGAGTGTTGCCCCTTTTCTGTGAAAAAATTTCTAGGGTTTCATTCTCCGAGGTTCATTTTTTTCTTTTGGCACTTGCTTAGAGTCTTATCATCTCAGTACATCTTTGTCTTGGCCTTCAACACTCTAATTTCTAAGAATTGATCACCTTTTTTTTGGAATTTTGACATTTTTCTTACTTACCTTGAAGTCACTCTTTGTCTTTGACAATTTAGAGTCAACTTATTGTTTGCTTCTCATTTATCTGACTGAGTGGAAGCTTTTGTGAGGACACTCAAGCATATATTTACTATTCCATTTGATCTTTGAGGTCATTTTACCAAGAAATTCTTGTTTGTTCATCATCCATTACCTTTATGCTACCTTCACTAGAAATTTCACCTTTTTTCATGCATTTTGGGTAATTTTTTGCAAATTTTTGGCTATTTTTTTGAGTTTCTGGGAGCACCAACGCCCCCCTGTAGGCCATAAAAAAGCTCCAACGGTCCTCTATAGTGTTTTAGGGGGCGTTGCAACACTCTGTGCACCCTTCTAGGGGAGTGCTAGTGTCATTTTTGAGTGAAATTGCCTTCTTTTGCTCAGTATTTTGCAGCCTGTTTTGTAGTACTCTTTACCTAGAGTCTGTGGTTGGTTTGTGGATTTGTTTGGATTGGTTCTTGATGGTTTTTTATTCTTTTCACTCTCTTTTGTCTTTATTGGATCTTGAAACCTCTTTTAGAAACGTGAAATTTCCTTTTATAGCTGCGTTTTTGTCGGGACAGTTTTGAGTGGTTTCTCTTTCTCCCTATCATTTCTTGGATACTTCTTCGCATTTTATTGTCTTCCTTGAATGCTTATATTTGAAGTAGCGGAATTGCATGTTTTTTTTGGCATTTTGGGACATTGTGCATATGAAATGATGAATGTTTTCTCCTTCTCGTAGCACAGTTTTCATCGAAATGAAAAGATTGCATATCCATCTCTTTTCATAAATTTCGAGTCACTCAAAACACTATATTGTCCATGCCATTTTTCCTTTGAGTAACAACAGCCTTAAAAATCAAGCGCTAAACTAAAAATTGATTAGACATTTTCTACATTTTCTGGTATAAAACCTACATTAGATTAGTTGTAGGCATTTGGAATAGGTGTGAAAGATAACTTTCCAAAGCTGCAAACAAACATAGGATCTTGTGTTAGGGAGTGGTGAAATCCAATTGCTACATTTTGTCCTGGGAAGCCCTTCTCACACAAGGGTCAAACCTGAGGTGGCATTGAGACTAGCATAGTTACTTACCCTTCTCTGTTGGTTTTGGTGTAGAGATTTTGTGTATTATGGGGGTCGCTTGAAGGTATACCCACAATGATGAGTGGAAGCCTTTCAAGTTGATTTTGGGCTAGATACCCTACCCTTGTGCGTGGATCGGACTGTTGATTGTTTCCCCAAGCATCATTGTTGTAGCTGGTAACCTTAGTGGCCTATATCTTTAGAGTCTTTACACAAGGTGATTGTGGAGGGGTAAGTATTCACAGTACCTAGATTCGATATTGGCCAGACTCACTCGGGCTCCTTGGAGGGTATACCCACGATTATGTGTGGGAGATTGCACCAGGGTGTAAGTCTGTTAAGCAAGTCTTCAACGTAACTTTTCCACCCGCTCTATCTCAAACCCTTCTTACTTTGTTCCCATGACGTTGGATTTCATCACCAACTAGTGTGCTCATTGTGAGAAGGATTTGTTTTCTTGCTTGGTTACTAGATTTTTAGTGTGTGTTGTTTGTTCTCCCTAGCAGAATCTAGGTTGGATTTTTATTTTTATGGTGTCAATTCCCAGAATGACCAATGAAGGAACCCCTTTGCTAGGGGAACCCTTTGTTTTTACTTCTTACGGAAATGTTGGTCCTCCTTACATCGCTAATTTGAGCCTTCCAGGTCTCACAATTGGGTTACCGGTATGGTTGTTTTCCACTTTGTTGATCTCGAATGTAGGTGCTTCAGATGTAAGCACACCACCCACACATCTACCTCATGTCGACCTTTCTCCTTCTTCGCCTGTCAGGTCTCCTTCCATTTCTCCTTCTTCGCCTAGTGAAAGCTCTAAAGCGAGTATCCAAGTTGATAAGAAGAAGAAGAAACGGAAAGAGAAGAAGAAGAAGAAGAACCAGAAAGAGACCAATTCTCCAACCATATCAGATGTTGGATCCAAGCAACTGACTAATGTTAATAGTGTTGGGAGTGTTGATGAGGTCAACAAGATTAAAATGAATAATCGGAAACCCAAATTCCATTGCAGACTTTGTATGGGTCACCACTTTCTAAGGTATTTCCCTGGTATTCCCAAAGTCTTAGAGATGTGGTCCTCCACATCATCGGCCCCTGCTAGACATGTTGGTGACACACCATCAACTAGTGACGTTACGGTTTGTAAGAAGAAGACAACTGTCAAATTTCCTTGTATGTTATGTGAAGGTGATCATTATTCTCACATTTTTCCTCTTATGGATGAGGCTTCTTCTCTTTTGAAAAAGCTTCAAATTCCAATCGGTTATCGTAAGCTTTCTCCCAACCCACCATTAGTTTATGGGCTGGTCAATCCGGTTCCATCCCCAGTCAATTCGGTTGATCAGGTAGTCAATCTAGTTTCATCCTCAGTTGAACCACTAACCAAAATAGCTAATCTAGTTCTGTCATCGATCAACCCCACTCTTCATCAAAAGAGTGAAGCCAAAGTGGTTGATATAGTTCCGCCATCGGTCGATCCCACTCCTCCATTGAGGAGTGCCAAAGTGGTTTCTCCGATTACTTCATCGGTCAGCCCCATTCTTCATCAAAAGAGTGAAACCAAAGTAACTGATCCAGTCCCTTCCTCGATCAGTCCCACCCTTCATCCGAAGAGTTCCAAAGTGGTTTCTTCGGCTACATCATCGGTCAATCCCACTCTTCCTCCAAAGAGTGTCAAAGTGGTTGTTCCAGTTACATCACCGATTAACCCCACTCCTCCTCTAAAGAGTGCCAAAGCAATTGATCTGTTTCCAACTATCGACCCCATTCTCCCCTTGGAGAATGAAACTCAAGTGGTCGATTTGATTTCTTTATCAATCGATCCTACTCTCCCTCTAGAGAGTAAACCCGATATTTCCCATGTTTTTCTCGTTGGTACAGGATCTACCACGCCGAGGGGCATTCCTCCTCCTGCGAAATCCCCCCCTCGTAATGAGACCATCCTTTTTGATTGGGGTGTGCTAACTGGACCTTGTCTTCCCTCTCACATTCCTTTCAATATCACAATGCAGGTTTGTGGTCGGGTCGTTCCTCAGATGCTGATAGACGAAGGTTTGTCCGTTAGTATTTTGTCCTCTATTGCTTGGCAAGCTTTGGGTTATTCTAATCTTGTGTCGGTTACTCAGACTCTGTTTTATTTTAACAGAATTACCAATCACCCTTTAGGGATCCTTCCTTAGTTTCCTATAAATTTGGGAGGGAAAACCATTTTTATTGATGTTATGGTAGTCCAAGACCCCTTGGATTTTGATTTACTCCTTGGGCAAGATTATGTCTATGCCATGAAAGCTATTGTGTCCACTCTTTTTCGTGTGATATCTTTTTTGCGCGATGGAAGAATGGTGACTATTTATCAACTTTAGTTTGTTGGCCCTGACTTGACCATCAACCCAATGACCTCCCTAAACAGGCCTTATATGAAGTTGCTATCACCCCTGCCATAGGTCAATTATGTGGCATTGTCTCCCATGCCTTTAATTTATGATGACCTAGATCTGGTAGTTGACATGGTGATCTCTTCGGTAGGGCTATTGGAGCCTGATATCCTTACCCCTGACGAGACCCTCAACATGTGTTCCTTCCAAAGCATTCTTTTTCCATTCAATGAAGATCTCTTGGAAGCCATGACCGAGTTTTGTCCCTTGACATGGTGTCCTTCCAGAGCGTTATCCTCTTGGAAGCCATGATCAAGAAGAGTCCGCTGAGCATAGTTTTCCTCTTTTTGGCAAGCTCATTAAAAAATGAAACAGAGGTCCTAAGCATAGTCCTTTTCTTATGTCAAGCTCATTAAAAAATGAAATAGTCACCTCTCCCGTCAGGTCGAGTCTTTTTCCAGATATCATAGATGTTGAATCGAGTCTTTCGTTAGGTCTCATTTTTTAACCTTCATTTCATCCACCCTTATCCTTTTTCTCCATCTAGTACAGAAATTGGTGACAACCTCAAAGTCGGTGAATGAATTGAAGCTTGGGGGGCATGTCTCCAGCCTTTGATGATCATTTTGGAGTTAATCCCCTAGCTTTTCAAGATGGGGGCATACTAAGCTCAGTCTTTATTCCTTCTCGTTCTCGTAATACATGAGAATATAACCGAGTAGAATTTTATCACTTTTCGGACTCGTAAAGGTTATACAAAAAAGGAACCCCCTGGAGTCTCCTTTAAGCTCTTTTCAGACTCTCTAAACATGAAAAGATTTTCGAGTGATCTTTCTTCCTTTCACACTCGTTAAAAGGTTTGAAAGAGCGTCTTTCGAGTGATAGTTTATCACTTTTTCGACCTCATGAGACTAATATTACGAAAAAGGACAACTCTGGAGTCATCTTTAAGTTTTTTTCAAACTCTCTAAACATGGAAAATCACCAAATTTACCTTCTCTGGACTCGTTAAACAAATCATACATTGAAGGGCCCATATGGGACTGAACCCTTACTTATTCCAGTTCATTAAACAAAGGAAGAGGAACTTACCGAAGGTGAGTTATATCAAGCATGTGTTACCCTCCTCGAGCTCGTTAAATTAAAAAGATGTACTCGTCTATCTGGATGGGGGAAAAATTTAAGGAAGCAAGCCAAGCAGTTTTTGAGAACACTACTAGTAACTCTTACGGTCGCCCTTGAACATGACACTTTGTCTTCATATGCATTTTAATCCACTGAACCTCTGCATTGAGCCAATCCTATGAGTTTATTTTACTCCTTTGGGTCACCTAACGAAATTCACAACATCCACTACATCATCAAGTTTTGGTCCATGTCATGTTTCTATTGTTGTGCCTCATTGTTCAAGGGAAGTATCCGCCTCGAGAGTCAGCCATCACAAATATCTTGTTTCAATACCCGTGTCAGTCCATGTTCATTTGATATACCAATTTACATCTCTATTTCAGTTTCATGTCATTGATGGAGGATACATCAATGCCCTCCTACGACGAGTATATTCCTATCGACTTCAGCACATTATCCAATAACTAGACGTAGAAACCAGTTAGTACCTTGGGACTTGCATGCCTCAATGGAAAGCCTCCTCGCATATGATAGTAGTTTTACATCATTGAACTCTGATCAGATGATTCCTCGGATGTTCGACTTCATCTCATTCATTCACATTCGTCGGAATGTACTAGAGTACCTTGGGAATCATTAACATCAATGGTGATTTCCCTCGCACTTGTTAACGGTTTACCTCATTGACCGGTAATCAAGTGGTTTCTACCATGCTCAACATCAAGACATCTATTCACATGGTTAGATTAGTACTACATCAGGATCGGTAAGAGGACCCTAGGTTGAGTTATCACTCATATATATACTTTTCCCAGGTTGCGAAGGAGTTCTTTTGAGCTATGACACATATACTATCACATAGATCCACTTTGTATTGGTTGTGGCTATGTCTTGTTGTCTCGTACATCCACTATGTATTCTTCATGGCTACGATCAGTTCAGGTCATAGGAGTATAGATCCACATTGTATCTTCAATGGCTATACCTTTTATCAATATAATTATGGATTTGCAGTGTATTTTATGGTGGCCATACCTACAAATTCTTTATCACTCAAGCATAGGTATGTCTGCCTTGGGTTTGAAACATGTCATTAATGTTTGTTGGATGTTTGTGTGCATCTTCTATCAGGTTCTTTGCGTCCGTACCCTTGCTTGAAAAAGTCTACAAAGTACTTCTGTCATCAATTCTCGTCTTCTAACTTTGCACTTTGGGGGGAAATCTATTACACATCAAAATTACTCACTAAGATGATGGCCTAGTGTCGTCATTACCAAATGTCGTAAGTGTCGCATTTCTCCCAAAAGTGTCACAAATATCATATTGTTGTCAAGAACACTTGAAAGACACCTCAAAGACTAGTTTTGAAGAGGAGAAATCATTTGAAAAAAAGTACAAGTCTTTTGCCATTGAAAAAACCACTAAAAAGTCAATTTTTGGAAGGGAGCTCTCCCCTATGCTCTGTTAGGGAGCGTTGGTGCTCTGTAACCTCTTTTGGGGGAGTGTTGGAATGCTCTGCACCCCATTCAAAGGGAGTGTTGCCCCTTTTTTGAGTACATTTTGGTCTCTTGAGGGAAATCAGGGAAGAATCCCCTCAATCTCTGAAAGTGGTTGGATTTGAATCTGAGGTCAAGCCTCGATCTTAGGGAAGATCTTCAACTAAAGGAGAAGAATCCTCAACTTATCCCAAAGATCTCTCAAGTGGTTAGGCCTCTCCAAGTCTATATAAGGAGGCCTTCTCATGGTGAAAGAGAGAGACATTGTAAAGCATCTAACTTATGATCTCATAAGGGAGTTACCATTGAAGCATCAACATTCTGTGTGTGGATTATTTCAACAAGGGTCTATACAAAGGGAGCTTTGTGAATCTATTGCACTACATCCATGGATGTAAGGAACACTTTGTTCTCATTAATATAAATTCATGCTTGGTCTGTTTCCTTTAAATTTTGTGTATATGAACTTGTTTCTTTCATAGATTCATTATAAAGCTAATCATAGTAGAGTAGGAAGTATTGTTGTTGTTTCTCATTGTACCACAGGACCTTCAACTGAACTTGGAGATCAAGATCATCCTGGAGCGAGCAAGGACAAACGTCGGTAAAAAGGTACTTGTCTTTCTTCCCTCTTCTTCTTTGATAGTTTATCTTTATGATAAAGGAATGTTAGTGTACATAATAGCACTTGCTGTCTTGGAGTTAGGGGTCTAGCATCCAAGAGGAAATCCACTTGTCTGCAGGAGGATTTTCCTGTAACATTATATCCAATTGTTGGGATAGTTCTCAGGCATCCTTAGATATACAACCTAGATTAACTTTGGGCACCCGTACTTCAGAGGATCTGTCTCCCTTACGACGGATAACAAAATTTTCCGAACTCGTGAAAACTGAAGGAATCAAGGAGTTAACACTTGCGCCCCTTCTCCAAATCCAACGATCGTGACAGACCTTGGATCCTCCTGAATGTATCTTGTTCGCTCGTCTTCCAAATGAAATGATCTTCTCTTTTGAGACTTAAATCTCGCTATCCTTCCTTATCTTCATCAGTTATGAAATACTTAGGTGTTGGCATGTGCTTTGCGCTCTTTCTCCTGAGCTTAACATACTCCTTTTCCTAGGAGACTCAAAACAACTGGGAGTGTTGAAATGCATACGGGAAACTATTCCCAAGGTCCACAAACTCACAGTTCATTTGCTTAAATGTGAGACACTACAGGGCTCGAACATTTACGTGTAAAAACCATATAATTCCTTACTTGCTTAAATACACAATCAAGAAAAGATAAAGTGACACAGTCTAATCATCAAGCAAAAGTGCACATGCCTGAAACATTCATAGGATACCCAACTTTAATTTATATTTACAGTTATATTACACAGGATATGAGAATACTTATCTATTACAAGTTGCAGCCAACTAACTAACTGTGGGTGTTTTCCTTTCCACCCAACCATAGGCTCAAAGGCATTCATTATTAGCTCTCTAGCCACCCATGTGCAAAGGCATGATATCACTAGGGAATTTATGCCAATACTCAGAGACCTTCTCTCTTTCAAAACATCCCTGCGAGGTTTATCAAATGCTTCCTCAACATCAAGCTCACGACCTTCCTCTTTTCTTCTGCATATCTAGGTCACGCGTTCCCCTCTGTGCATGCGCTCTTGTCTCGTGTCCCTCCTGCTCTCTGCAGAGCCTCATGTGTGCACCCCTTATCTCCCCTATCTTCTCAGCTGTCTACACCCATCTATATATTTCACACACATCTCTCCTTGGGAAGGTTCTTTCCCTATCGTGTTCCTTCTATTAGAAGGAAACTCAGTTCATCCTGGGTCTACAGGACCTTGTGGTAATTCGGGCTGACATCCTTCAGCTAGACCATTCTTCCATTCATGGGGGTGGTTGATGCTTCAACCATCATTCCTTTCTTCATTAACTGATTCCTCCTTGGGATCCAGAGGAGGCTCATTATTCCCAACAAAGGGAAATTTGGGGTCGTTTGACATAATGAACCCTCTCCATAGTTTTCCCATTTCTTTCCTCTAGTGATATCATGGCCAATACTTCAAGGCTTCACCCCCCACAATCATTCATTGAAAATATAAACAATAATAAATTTACATTGTTCACATGCCTTAGCATGGTAATCATAATTAATGATTAATTACAAGCTAGGGGAAACAGGGGTATTACATTCCCCTCCCCCTTAAAATGGAACACCTTCCTCAATGTTATTTCGAAGTAACACCTGCCATGTCATTGTCATTCAGCTGCTTCAAAATATTGATCCTCTTTCTTGGTCATATCCTTTCCAGACTCTTGGCCTTCATCACCTACCTTCAATAATCTTGGATAGCAAGCATATTAATCACAATTTCATGCAAAAACATTTTATTGTTGCATAAAATTCAAGAAAAAAATTCATAACTTAACACAATACTCATCTGTGTAGTTCAAGGATTTGTGTCCACATGGCTGTCTTATTATCTTGGCCCATTGTTTTTCCTAGACATACCCATTGTGTGCATGATCCCAATTAGTAGTGTATGAGAATTATCAGAGTCGCCTCTTCCTTGCAGTCACTCACCCTGCAAGCCCAAGCTCATGCATCCCCTATTTATTTTTTAATAGGCAAGGCTTAAGCATGAAGTTCATTCCATATTTAGCATTTTACTTAAACCATAAACAATTTGTTTTTGTAACCAAGATCACAAGAAGAAACACCATGCACAAGTACACAAGAAGTATCCTTGGAAACCCTTGTCAACAAGGGAAGAAAACCCAACCAATCCTTTGCTATATTCTTCAAGATAAATACCTCTACCACAAAGAAAACCTAGCACAAAAAAGGGTCTTCACAAACACTAGAAGACTAGCGCCCAAGAGAGGTGTGCACTTTTCCCAAGAAGATGCACTTGCTGAAATTTCCAAACTCACACTTAAGATATGATTCCTCAATGGGGAATTTACCTTTACTTATATTAGATTGGACCTGTCAACAGAAGTGTTTATTGGCACAACAGGTCCGACCTCTCTAACTCACAATATAATTAATAATAACCAAATTAATTATCTTTTACATTAATTGTCTATTACATTAAGGTGGGGTCAATCTGTACCCTTTACATTACAATTAGGGTTACAGGTAAGTCTGACTCTTGAACAATATAGAAAGGGATCCCATACACCCACTAGTGATCAACCACTAGGGGCACACCCATAGGGATTTCCATATCTCTATCTCACTGTGTCTCACAGGAGAAACACAAGCACTAGTGCTTAGCCACTAGGATCACATTCACTTGTGCTCATCCACATGCATGTCCAAATCATCAGATCTTCTTTCCCATTGCATTACAGAGGAGATTCATATAGAGTTCATCATCTCAAATCTCTACTCAGAGGAGGCTAATACATTGTTTTCATCTCTGTCTCATAACAATGCACCCAACCCATGGAAATTCACACATTCACCTTGTGCTCAGGCACATGCACGCCCAACTCAACAGATCTCCTTTCTCACTGTGTTACGTAGGATAATCATGTGGAGTTATTCTCAATTCTCTGTAAGGAGGAGGTCATCACTATGTTCCATCTCTGTCTCAAATAGGAACCACACACCCATATTAGGGGCTCTCTCTCAGGTCTGTGTCCTGGAGGATGTCTCATGCAGCTTTAATCATCAACACTCCCTCTTAGCTAGGGAGGCATTCTCCATCAGGCCAAGTATTGCATGAAAGTATTCTAACTTTTGTCTTAGTTGTAGTCATCAACACTCCCTATCAACTAGAGAGGTATTCTTCACCAAGTCAGTTTGGTGAAGATGTTTGCAAACTGCTCATGTGTAGGAAGGTATTGCATCTGTATTGTTTTCCTCTGCTTCATGTCTCTGAAAATAATATTTTATCTCAACATGTTTCGATCTATCATGCAACACCGAGTTCTCAAAGAGCTTCACACACAACTTTGGTTATCATCATAGAATTCATCTCATGATCAAGTAAATCTATCATAATATTGTGAAGCCACACTGCTTCACACACTCAATGTTATATACTCTACTTCTGTGGTACTCAAGTCCACAGAGATTTGTTTCCTGCTACACCAAGAAACCATGGAAAAATTCAAGGTAAAACAACAACCAGATGTGCACTTCCATTCCACTATACTTTCTGTCCATTCTGCATATCCCTGCAAACTCAAGTATACAATGGAGACATATCTCGGTCCATATCTAATTGTGCCTCATAGATATCTCAATACATGTTTCGTTGTTGTCCAGTGAGTCTGTCTCGGCTGACTCATGGAATCACTAAGTACATTCACTGCATAACATGAATCAAGTCTGGTTTTAACTAGATACATCAGTGATCCAATCAGTTGTGGATCAATCTCATCTAAATCATCATCATTCATTTTTCCTCAAATACATCACCGTGGATTTGCATTATGTGATACTAAACTTCTTTAATATTCACACTGTATATTTTCCTTCACTCAGGAAAATCTCATCGGTCCTTTTTCATACTTCTTGTCCCAAGAAGTAGTGCATCATACTCAAATCCTTCATCTCAAAATCAGAAGTCAAGACTTACTTGTATCCAACAACAAGGCTTTCTGAATAAGTCATCAAAATCAGGCTCTCGTCACCAACATTGTAATAATATAGGTTTTGGATTAAAAAATACTCTTGCTAAAACCCAAACTCATCAAGAATCCATCCATATGATATAGTTTCCAACTCATGGATGATAGTATGGATGGAAATGTATCAGTATTATTGGATCAAGTGTCTCATAATAGACAAATCCCTTTGTTTATGAGAATCCTCTGGCTATAGATCTCACTTTGTATTTCTCGACACTTCCATCAGTTGCATGCTTGATCTTTATAGATCCATTTGGAAGTCACCACAGACTTCCCTTATGGTCTCTGAACAATATCTTATACATCATTTTTTAAGATATATTGGTATTATTTTGTTATACCATCTTGCCATACATGTTCTCCTATTGCTTCTCCAAGACACGGAGGCTCAGAATCAATGAAGTGGCTCATGTTGAAGGATAGCTCAAAAATATCTTTTTCTTTCTTGGGATGTACCTTGGGGAGCTTGTATGTTCCTCTACCTCTTACAGAGTGAGCCTAGGCAGGCCTTTTATTCCCTACTACAATATCTCTGGACATATTAACTGGACCAACTGTATCAACTGGAATAATGTTCGTCTCCCTCTCAAATGTTGAAGGGGGGAGAAGGTATTGTCTCACTGTCAATATCCATCCGAGATTCTCTGGATCTTTGAAAGACTATCTCTTCTTCAAGGATAACATATTTGCTTGTCTCAATCTATCTCTGATCAGGGATGTAGATCTAGAATGTCTTTGAAGATTCCATGTTATCCCATAAATGTATCCTTTCTCCTTGAAGGGTCTATCTTGGACTTCTTCTCTTTGGGTACATGAAAATACATTGGTTACCCAAATATCCTGTAGTGTTCAATCTCAGGCTTCACTCTGATGAATTTTTCTTCAGAAGTTATGTTTTTCAAAGTTTGGTGAAGACTCTTGTTCTAAACATATACGGTGCCATTCATGTTTCTAACCATGGAATCATAGAAAGATTTTGATCATGCATTATTGCATTGGTTGCCTCAATTATGGTTCTATTCTTCCTCTTTCTCAAATAGTTGTGACTCCCTCTGAGTCAAGTGACTCCCTCTGAAGGATCAACATCTTCCTTTGTTCTTAACCTGTCTGGAAGAAGAAAACAAGAGGAACCAAAACAAGAATATATCCTAAAGGAGAATAATGAGTACATCTCTAGAATTAAAAAAATTTAAGGATTGTTGGATCAACTACA
The DNA here is from genome assembly GCA_009831015.1 of Picea engelmannii. Classification (NCBI taxonomy): domain Eukaryota; kingdom Viridiplantae; phylum Streptophyta; class Pinopsida; order Pinales; family Pinaceae; genus Picea; species Picea engelmannii. The sequence continues at coordinate 42,721 of ML794465.1, read as the reverse complement.
ACATCTACTTGTAATGTAGCAAACTTTAGAAATATAGGTTAGAGGAATGACAATTACAACAATCAAACCTGGAGTCTTCACTTCCAATGTGTTGTTTCTCTGAATGCACTGAGATCCCTCTGGATCCATGACTTCAACAAAAAGGTTCCTTCCTCATGCAATTAACCTTATGACAATGATACAAATAATATATATACAAGTGCATACCTGAGGGTGCTGATATGATTTCTCTAATGGCACCTGGATGATTTCTGTCCTCTGACATCTTTATGAAGAAGGTAGTCACGGTGTCACCTTTTTGTATCACCAAAATTAAGTATTCCTCTGAAATCTTGTCTTCCAGGAACTTGAAGTTGCTTGATTCATCAGGCTTATCTTCCATCATAGTTTTGTTCATCATAATTTTATATTCTTCACAAACCCTTGTCAACTTGGCTAAAAAACCTAATGGCTAGGCTACACTAGCAACCTTATATTTTTTTTGGATTATGACTGCCAACAATAAGTCTTGAAAGTCAGAGGAACACAGATAATATTGAGGGCTTCTTCAAATAGCTACAAAGACCCTAAAAACCAGAAGTCTCCAAAAATTTGTGAAACCCTAGAAACCCTAGGGCCAAAAATAAAAAATTCTTAGAATTTCACTTTAAGAGATTCTGGAGGTGCATTGAAGGAGGCAGTACCCTCTTGTCCAAATTTCAGCCCCAACGTCCACGTATTAAGGGCTGGAACATCTCATGAAGGAGGGTCGTACAGATTTTTTGGAAACCCTAGGAGGGTCGTACAGTTCTGCAGAAAGGAGAAGATGACTGGTAGATGCTTTCTGCACTAGGTTCTTCAAGTCCTATGATGTGATACCATGTTTATTTTTCAATAGGAAAGTCTTAATCATGAAGTTCATTCCATCTTTAGAATTTTACTTAAACCATAAACAATTTGTTTTTGCAACCAAGATCACAAGAAGAAACACCATGCACAAGTACACAAGAAGTATCCTGGGAAACCCTTCTCAACAAGGGAAGAAAACCAAGCCAATCCTTTGCTATATTCTTCAAGAGAAATACATCCACCACCAAGAAAACCTAGCACACAAAAGAGTTCTCACAAACCGTAGAAGACTAGCGCCAAAGAGAGGTGTGCACTTTTCCCAAGAATATGTGCTTGCTGAAATTTCCAAACTCACACTTAATATATGATTCCTCAATGGGGAATTTACCTTTACTTATATTAGATTGGACCTGCCAACATAATTTTCTATTGACACAACATGGCCAACTTCTATAACTAACAATATAATTAATAATAACCAGATTAATTATCTTTTACAATAATTATCTATTACATTAAGGTGGGGTCAACCTATACCCTTTACATTACAATTAGGGTTACATTTAAGTCTGACTCTTGAAAAATATAGAAAGGGATCTCATACACCCACTACTTCTCAACCACTAGGGTCACACCCACATGGATGTCCATATCTCTATCTCACTGTGTCTCACAAGAGAACTACACTCACTAGTGCTCAACCACTAGGATCACGTTCACTTGTGCTCATCCACATGCACATCCAACTCAACATATCTTATTTCCCACTGCATTACATAGGAGATTCATCTAGAGTTCATCATCTCAAATCTCTGCTCAAAGGAGGCTAATACATCATTTTCATCTCTATCTCATAACGATGCACCCAACTCATGGGAATTCACATGTTCACCTTGTGCTCATCCACAGACACGTCCAACTCAATAGATCTCCTTTCTCACTACGTTACACAGGAGAATCATCTGGATTTATTCTCAATTCTTTGTAAGGAGGAGGCCATCACTACATTCCAACTCTATCTCAAATAGGAACCACACACAAATCTTAGGGGCTCTCTCTCAGGTCTGTGTCCTGGAGGATGTCTCATGCAGTTGTAATCATCAACATCTCGTTCTCTACTATAAAGTCCCTCGGGTGATCCATATTCCCTTGCCAAGGATTTCTCACACAAGAATATTTCCAGAGACTTCAATGAGTCTTACAGTCAAGGTGCCCCTCATACTTTCTCTGTCGAGGCATCCCTCCAGCTTGTGTTACCACAAAACAACATGTTCTATGGAAATCATGACTTACCACAGGGTTTTCATGTCTCAATAGCAGCCATCTTTCATGCTTTCTAGCTTTAAAAACCTTCATATGTCCTCCCTAGAAATATTTGTTTTTTCACTTGTATCACATGTATACAAAAATTTATGAGATATCATTATCAATTTCAAATTCAGAATTTTATTGCAAATCTGTCACCCACAAATTTTCCAATTTCCACATTCATTTTCAGATCTGTTCTGCATAGTAACAAGATCCAAAAATATGGGACTTTCATCCCCATAGTAGTTTGGCTCAATAGGCCATTGGTCTTCCTTATGGGCTTACAATACTACCATACCCAAGACCCTTTTTCTTCCTACAATTCATTATTTACACAGCGAAACAAACTGTTAGTTTCTCAAGTGTATATATATATATATATATATATATTCTCGCAACACAATTAAAATGTCAGCACAAACATTTATTAACTTGTGCATTCTAACAGTTGCATCACATATATAAAAACATGAAAGGAAACATCATCCCTTTCCTATGCATCATTTCAGCATACCAAACTTTTCAAAATGTAATTCAGATATCAAATGACTTTAATGAATGTGCCAACATTCATGGCCACATTCATACCCAATGCACTCTTGCATTGATTTCAAGTTTTCCATACTTTATGACAAGCACTTTTCCATGGTGTGTTGGAGCTTAACCAACATCTTCACAATAGGGCTTATTCATTCTCGTTCATTATTGCAACAGGACTGTACTTCCTACTACAGGATGATCATGATCCCAAATCAACACATATGAAACTATAAGTTTCTCTTGAATGCATCCAAGCATTCTTCCTTCATTAGTAACCGGGTTTCCAACACTCATGGCCACCCAAATTTGTTTTTATTTAACACCTATACAATGTAAGTAAAATATTGGAAGGTCCTCTTTCCTCAATGGAAAATCCATTGTCTTCCCTTTATGCAAGCATGGATTTCCTCGAAGAAATTCCATGCAATGTGCTAACCATGAGCACCTTTCTTCCCAATCTCCCTCGATTGGTCATTGTACCCATGGTACTCTTTACTCATGCAATTTCTTACAAACATTACAACTCATCCTTGACTGGCATAGACTTCCTCTCTCTATTGATCATATTCTTCTTTCCTGAATCTTACCCTGCTTGGGTAGCAATAGCATACAACAACCACTCACAATTATTTGCATATATTTAGGATAATGAAATCTTTTCAGAAGGGATTCTTTACCAAATTCCTTCATGCCTTATGCCACATAGGTATGGACATTTTTATACCTTCTATGGCTTCTAGCACCCTTTCTGATATTACCTCATCAATGGTACCTTATGGGGACCCTTAAAGTCCCTTCAACAATCTTTTAACAACAACTTTCTCATAGTCATCATTTGCTTGAGGTTTTCCATCATTAGCAACTGTCTTTCTCAACAACTCCAATTCCTTTCTACACATGTCATATATCATAAATGTATTAGTTTTTATGTAAAATAAAAATGTATGTATCATTTCAACAAACCATTTTCAGATATGTCCTAGCATATCCTTATGCACTTCTTCACGTTATCCTTAATGTTTCCATGAATGAAACACAAACAATTTTCAATTGTTTCTACAGTCATACAACCACAATCACTGTGATGTCAAAACATTTACCTGCATTAGTAAATCAATCTCTCGTACTAGATAAATAAAATAAACAACAAGGAAGAAGTCAAAGAACTCTTCCTTGGTCCAACTCCTTCTACACAACCCTGAACTTTCAGTCCAACTGAGTTACTTTCCAAGGCCTCATTGCCTTTACTTTATATGGCTCAACCAAGCCCATTCATTCAAACTTACTTGTCTATTTATTTTCTTTCTCCAGCTGTACTCATTTCCACAACTGTTCTTTTAAGCCTACGACTTTGTTAAACAATTCAGAGTTCTCAGGGTGAGAAAAATTTTCCTCCTTTTCTCCTTCTTTGCATATGCAATCTACTTCTTATTGTGATCTTCCTTCTCTTTTCCTTGATCATCCTTGGTTAGGCTCACCCTAACTCTTATGATACATCAAAATGATTTAAAAACAAACCTTTTGTTCATAATGAATCATGACCCTATGCATGTTGCACATTACCATTTAGTTGTCAGAATGGTCTACATTCATTTGTTAGTTTTCCACTCGTATGTTTTGTTTTAGAATGTAATTCAGGATTCTTATATAAATAGGCTTGTATCCCACTTCTCAATTCTCAGCAGTCATTAAGGTTGTGACTCTGTTCTCCTGATAGATTATTCACACAATTCCTTCACAAGGAACTCCTTCAACATGCAACTTCCTTATTGCACATCCTTAATTATTTGTGATAGCCTCAACCTTGATTTAGCTTCATCTTTACCACTTTAGTTGTTTACCAAATATTCCACAAGGAATATAACCATGCATTCCTATGATGTATTCTAAATACACCTTAGAAGCATGTCCTTTATATTTTCAGCTGGCTTTCAGACTGTGCTTCCATGTACTTAATCACATAATTTATCATGTTGTGTGTGTACCCACCACATGCACCCTTTACAATTCCATTTCCATGTCGATTGAAAGTTATTTAGTTCATGATTGGTCACAATCATATACATGTGGTTCTCAAAGTCGTATTCATGTTGTCTTTTATCATGACAATGGAGCGTTCTTTCTCATTTACTCTTTCATCTACTTATACTATCTTTTACTAAGGGAATGGAACTTATTCCCCTCAATCTATTATTCCAAACAAGACTTTCATGACTCATCGTAATAAAGTCAGACATGAATCTATGGTATTCATTCAATCTTGGCAAGTGAAATTCTTGCCTTACATTTCACTCATTTAGGCGGTCACATCGTGCCTTTAGTATACATATTCCCATACAACATATATATGCATCACTTACACATTTAATATCCTTCATATCTACTTAGTCTTAACATCAATCTTCTTATCAAGCAACCTCACATTGCATCAAATTCATGCACTCAAGCATATATAGACATAGTTAAACATTCATCATGCAAGCTCATTGCTTGTACCCCTTTCTATGTCTTTCATGGACATATCAAAATTCCTGTAATATCCCTCGGTCGAACCCAATTGTAAATGTAATGTAAGTGTACTTAAGTTGGTGAGTTGTTTTGACATCATTTTGTAATGCACCTTTCATGGCATAGTGTGCGCATGTACTGCGCAGTAAAATGATGTAGTGTGCACATTCCTGGATACTGCACGCAGTAACTAAAGTGCACGTAGTATGGAGGTCAGTGACCCTTGTGTATATGATATGTGTTATAGGCTGGTGTGTCAGTTATTATAAGCTGGGATGCTTATGTTTTGGAATTAGGCCAGAGCGCCTAGATGTTAAAGGCCAGTGCGCCTATTTTGTATATGTCTCATGATTAATATAAAATACATCATTGTGCGTTGACTGACCACGATAAAAGAGATGGGGAACTAAAATTCACCAGTTAGGGAAAGGGAGGGCCAAAAGTTAAGGGAAAATGGCTAAGCTAGAGAGCTTAAGCCAAAAAGGAATATTATATTAATATTTCTTAAAACATAAAGTATGGATAATTATTTTATCCTAAGTTCTAAAAGTTGGGGACAAGTGGACCAAAGTAGCTCCCAACATGACAAGTGTCAAGTTGGAGACATGCATACATATCATGGGGACTTAGCTCATTTTGACATGTTTACCATCATTCTTACGATCGTCTCTCCCATGATTCCTTCCATCATTCAGTCATCTAGCCATGACTCCATGACCATTTTTCACTCAGGCAGACAATTATCCTTCAGAAATTCATTTCACTGTATCTGAACTTGTTTCCATAACCATTTCCTGTTGGTGTACCTGGTTAGTTTGGGAGTGGGATTGAAGAAGCGGGTTGTTAGGCCCGTGGGAAATTGAAGAGGCGGGTTGTCAAGCCCATGAACAATTCTCTGAGCAAGAGAATTGTTGGGAATTGATTTCCTAAAGGTGTTGAACTACAGCTATAGGGCTCTGAGACTTCCTTTCTGGCCTATTGCTGAAGCCCTGGAAGGGAAGTGGGCCAGCCGAAGGACTATTGAGTAGAGAAGGGGCACACTTCCTTGGGTGGGACAGGCATGTGGGGAATGAGAGGTTGTAGGTTGTTAGTTGAGTGAGCACCTGAGACAGAGTCTTTCATGTTGTTTGTGAGGCTTTAGCCTAGTTAGGAATCCCTTTACCCGGGTGGAGTTTAGTCCCAGCTCGGGGGTGACTCACTGTTGAGAGTGATGAACAGTGTAGTCTAAGGCTAGGAGGTTTGTGGACGGTCTTCACGTAGTTGGTGACAATATTTCCAATATAAGTACCAATCTTGTAATAAATTTACATGTTGTATTGTTATTTACATGCTTATGTTACGGTTTATCATATGTGTGATTATAACTATCTGTATGTTTATGGGTATTTCCCTGTATATGTTGCTTGTCTGTGTTTACTGTTATTTCAGTATGAAATCATATATTTACAGAATGTAATTGTTTGTTTATGTATTATATGTAAAGCTTCTGCAAGAGCGTTGTATGTATATGTTATAATTGCATGCAGTTTGAAGTGAAACATTTATGTGGCATAGCTCAGTTGAATACTGGGTATGTTACATTATGTTCCACAGTGAGAGAACGAAAGTGTTCCCTTGTGTAGCGTGGCCTGACCATGGGTGGTCGGGGATGTTACAATATGGTATCAGAGCTTCAGTTCCAACACTGAGCCTGGATGGGCCGGAAAGGTTTGGTTGAAGCGAATATTCACAGAAGATTATCTTTGAAGTGACCAAATTTCAAGTCACAGAGCATTCATGGAAAATTTTGGCACCACGCGGAAAATGTTAGCGTGCAGGTGTGCATGGTAAATTGTGGCGCCACGCGGAAGAATATTGTGTGCGGATGTGCACGCTAAATTTAGCATTGCGCGGTGAGCACACACATAGTAATGTGCATGTGGTTGGTGCATTATTGCAAAACACAGAGGAGTTTGGTTGGTGTGCACACAGTATGAGTATAAGTTGTCTCCCGACAGTGTATTCAATGGTGCGTGCAGATTATTGTGCACGGTGAGGGCATATTGAACTTTGGCATGGTGCAATGCATAGAGAGAAATGTATGTGGAATATCTGTGCGCAATGGGTATCAGTGCAAGAACCAAAACTATGTGCAATGGATATTGGCGCGCAACGCAAAAGTAGTGTGTGCAGCTATTGGCATGACGGAGAAGAAAGGCATAGTGGATATATGTGCACAGAAGCATGATTTACCTTGTGGTGTTGTTGTGCACGATAAATATGGATGTACAGGTTGAATTTTTGTGTGCGTGAAGTCGTTTGGAAGGATAATTAAGGCAATGAGTCTGAGTTTAATAGAAAATTTGCATGGTATTAGAGGAAAAAGAAACACACAACCCCATCGGAGCATTATTTAAAATGAATTCAGAGTTGGTTTGAGAAGAAATAAATATAGCCTAAATTGTTGTTGGCACAAGGGCAGACCCAGGGTTCAACGCTCAAGAGCGCACCAACAAAACCCTAACTACCAGCCCTTTCGACAACACCTGCGAAGCAGATGAAGTCTCACCCGAGGTAGAGGCAGGGGTGGTTGTAGGACTCAAATGTCTACAACCTTAGCTGGGACATAGATCTGTGATTATGGCACTTAGCAATCATCTAGCATGGTTTATCCATCACTATTCAACCCTTACAACACTTCGCAGATAGCACAGAGTATCGCAGTAAGTACTTAGATCTAAGATAATTCAGCACTTAGCCACAACAAGATAGATCAGATTCCTCAAATAAAGCACTAATCATATTACATATCATATCTAACATTCATTCCTATCTCAGAAGAACAAAGCATAAATAAATCTATTTAATCACATCAAGCACTTAGCCAAGAAGGAGATAAACACATTAGGTCGAAGCACAGAGCACAATACACAAAGTTACCATGGTTTACCCCCACCTTGGGGCTATGTCCACAAGATCTTCTTCTTTATTATCTCAGTCAAACAGTTATAGCACAGAGCTTCAAAAATCCTTGCTTCTCACAGGATAGAAGATCTGTGTAGCTCGCTAGATCCTTATTCCTTTCACTTCAGCAGAAAACTACAACAACTTGTGAGCTTCTTACAATCATGCACATATCATTTATAATATACATTCGATCACACAGATCCAGTTCCTGGCACTAAGCCATCATCTATACATCACATAGATGTACTACTCTCTCTCCTTACATTGCCTAAGTATCTATTTATAGATTACAAAAATGGGCCTAAGCGTGGGTGAACCCATGGGATGACATCCCTTTCTCGTTACATTAACCCAAAACCCTAAAGGGACCCAAAAATAGGTCTAGATTCCCTAATTTCCGCTTTGCATTGCGCTCCATCTTTGGCAAGTTGTCGAAGTCCCAAAAATGGTCAAATATGACCAAGTATTCTTCAAAACTTGGTCAAGGGCCAACAGGCCCCCAACACTCACCTATGACTCATCCTGAGTCACTCTGGTCTGATAAACTCGGCCTCAAATGCCTCGATCTTGGCTCGAGATGCTTCGACCTGCTGCAGTGCAACAACCTCTTTCTCAATGAATTCCTGGATCATTGTGTCATTGAGTGGTCCTTCCAGGCATTGTTCTACAGTGATGACAACCTGTTCAAGTTCAGATCTCTGGCTTTCAAGTTCAGTGAACAGTTGGCATGCATTTTCCTAGATTGGTAGAAGTTGATGGGAGACTTCCATCACTTTACTTTGTAGCGTATGTACCTGTTGTTGGGTCGTGCATTGTTCTGCAAACCTCTTCATTCTTTCGACTGGGGTCAAAGTCTTTATCTATGCCTATAGCGTGTTTGCATGCTGCTTTGCTTCTTGGAGATGTGCCTCTAATGTCTGCAATTCTGGATTCTCTATGAGGGTTTCATAAGTCTGGGCACTTCTAGCACTCAACTGCTTGCATTCCAAGGCAAAGTTTTTTAATCGGCCAACTGCGCTTTGAGCAGTGGCCTCTCTTAGATCTCTTATTTCTTAAGGGATCTCAGGCATGGTGCGGAGCTCCAGATATGTGATGCGCTATTGGAGTTTCTAGATTTCTTCTTCCAGTTGGGTCACTTGCTATGGGAAATGGTCTTCCATATTCACTTCTATGATCATCACAGAGTGAAGTGCTTTGTGAACCCTTTCCTGTACTTCAATTTTCTCTGCTAGCAACTGGTCCTTGCACTGCTATGACTATGCCTTTTCCTCATCCCACTTCGATTTTAGGGCAATCTTTTCTCGTTCTGCCTCACTCTGTTGTTCTAGAAGTGTGTTTTGTGCTTGCATGAAATCCTGGGTGGCTTGTGTTGTGTCTTCTTGAGCTCGTCGAAGGCGAGCTTCGACTTGATCAACGATCTGGTGTAATTGAGTGGGCTCATCACCTATTCCTGATGTTCCACTTATCAAGGGCGTTGTAAAAACTACTTGGCCGGACTGGAGTGCCTGCTTCACTTATTTGAGTTCTCCCTTGATTCGGTTGAATATCTCCTCCTTCATTTCTTCTTTCTTTTCTGCGAGCTCTAGTGAAACATCATTTAGCGCAACAATTAAGAAGTCAAAGTCATCCGGTGTAAGGGTAGTTTTAAGCATGGTCCGGGTGGCCCTAGCTTTCTTTCGGGAGGAGGGATTTGGTGGTGTAATCTTTCTTTTCATGGAGGGATCCTCCTCCTCTCTAGGTGGAGTAACCTCACCTCTGTTTTTCTCAAATTCTATGCCACCTAGTTCGTCACCATCACCTCCCTGCATAGGTGAGATCGAAGTAGTCTTTGTGGACATGCTAAGGATATCTTCAACTTCGTCATCCTTCTTAGTCTTTCTTGGCCCAGGTGTATCCGGCATAGCTTCAGGGATTTTCACGTCGGACATGTCTGTGGGGTCCGCCGCAACAAGGAGGTCCGTCGACCATTCCTTGGTAATATCCTCCAAGTCATCTTCTGTCAACTTGTAGTAGGATTGGAGTTGTTTTTTATGTTCATCACTACACATTGTAATATAGGTGAAGTGGTGGTCCACACTGAATTTCATCAAAGTTATAAAACTATGAAGTACATTTGGGGTGATTCGTGGTGTAGATTGAATTGCATTCTTTAGTTGGTTGAAATAGGTGTGGAAGAAAACATTGGATTGCCATTCCTTGTTCATGTCGGTGGAGTACCATAGCATACAAAACTTCATGGCTAGTGGTTTGAAAGGTTCAATCTATGGAAAAGTGGCTCCCTCTGGCAGTTCCCAAGCGATGAAAATGATGAGTATGAGAAACCAACTAAAGTGGAACTCATACCCTTGGTCTTGCACTCCTCTACAATCCATCTCTAACTGGTTTACAAGATATTGTGCCCAATTCATCTGTAGTCCCTCGGCGCACTTCCCTGTGAGGTCAACTACAAAGCCAATCACTTGTGTTGGTCTGTTCTTATGAACTAACTTTCCTACGATCAGCTGACAAGCAAGGCGCATTGCGCCACTCTGGATAGAGGCTACCTTGTAGCCTTGCGTACCCTTCTCTACATCTCCATAAGTTTCTTTTATCCGTTGTGCTAGTGCTCGGTCTGAGGTCTTTCCTAGGTAAAAGTCCTGTGGATCAGGGCCTTACATGCTAAGTTCTGTGATATGATTGATCAGAGTCGGATCCACAGTGATGCAATGGTCCAACCATAAGTATCCGTCGTGGTAGTAAGACAACAATAACTTGACGCATGCGTTGACTTCCTGGTGTCTGTCGAAGTGAGGGATCTTCATTATGTTGAGCAGTGTGGATTGCGCGAGGTTCTGGGTCTAGGACTGCAGGAAAATCTTAGGATTTCTTCCTTTGGTCTTGGTTAAGTACTTATGTGGAGCTAACATGTTGTAGATTTTTCGATCTCCAAGGTTAAAATCATTAAATTTCAGTGTTGCGAGCTTATCCTGGTCAGCACATACTATGTACACCCCTTTCAGAAGAAATGTGGTGATCAAGGTGTACTCAAAGTCTCTGGGTAAACTATCGTGATTAATCTTGCCGCTCAAAGATGGTATGTAAACTGGCAGAATGCATGGGATTAGCTTGGCGTTTGCAATATCGTCTCTGTGCTTTGTTCTTGTCTCGGTCGTGTTTCTGGAAGGTCCTACTCCACGAGCAGTGGAGGGAGAAACTTAAACTCCTCCTATTGATGATGCTTTCACACCTGTAGACATCCTTCTTTCTAACATGACTCTCTCGGTCATTAAGTCAATCAAAACTTCTTCAACTACTTTCTCAACAGCGTTGAGCTCGTCTGACATACAAGCTTGGGTCAACTAGATCGAGTGTGAAAATGAATTCAGAGACTATGATGAACAGTATGGGAACAAGACAATGATCACAGGGTGAAGTAATCTCAAGTTTCAGGCTCAAATTCTCATTTAGAAAAAGTATTTTCGATGCGTGGTGCGACGAACTAAGTAGGGAAACTTAGCAACAGTCGGCTTGCAATGGATAAGAGGCTGCATTAACTGATGTTTTGTCCATATGGCACAGTCTAACGATCTAGTGGTGATCCATAAAGGTGTTTCAACTTGTTCAGAGTAGAATTCGAATGGTTATATTGGCTTCCAACAACTATATTTCTGTGTCATGGCGAAGTGCCATAGGTCATTGTTCTGATATCTCGGCGAAGCTCGATTCCTGTGATTTTTCCTTCTGTGAAGTTTCCTCTAGAGTCTTCTGTAACTTTCCAATTTTGGCCCTCTTCTTACTTAGCTTCCTAGCATTTTTCCCAGTAAGCTTCGTCTCTGTCATCCTTTTGCCATTCTGATTCTTATCTTCTCTTGACATAGTCACTTCATGTTGCTTAGGTTCTTTCTTCAACTCCAAGGGTAATACTCCTTCATCATATGGATTAGATATTTCGGTCTTCTATGGTTCCTCTAATGCTCTTATAAATTCGATACCCAAGTCCCTGGTGTTCAATGTCTTAGGTTTGTCCTCTTGTTCTTTCATCAAGTAGGAGATCCTTCTAGACATAAATTCCATGAGCTCTTGCTTCTTCTGTTCTCGAGCGTCCTTTTCTTCTTTTCTCCGAATCTGGTCTTTTTCAATCCAGATCCTGCCTAACAAAGCTGGAAATGGGGCATGGTCCTCAATAAATTTAATAACTTCAAATTATTCCTCTGTCGAAGTTCCATGGGTACTCATAGCTATCTGGGTAATTCTGCCACATAGGGTTACCATTTTTCCTTTAAACAATCCGATGGTTCCTAGTGAAGGGACTAGAGCAGGCCTTCCTAGGGTTTCCCAAATTCTTTCTGTCATAATGTTCATCGGTGTTCCCTCATCCAGAGAACAGTCAATGTCGAAGTATCCTATTCTTACTTCGATTTTCTCCTTTTCTTTGAAGATCTCTGACAAAATGACATCCTTATGGTCATCTAGGATTTCTTTTATTTTCAGTAACATGATCTCTAATTCTTTCTGGGGTTCTTCTATAATTTTAGTCTCTTGATCTCCTTCAGAGTTTGCTTGTTCCATATTCATCTTTTCAATTCTAGCAATCATTCTAGGGAAATCCAATACTTCATGGTCCATAGCTTTACAACAGAGGCAACTAGGGTTTCTCCCAGGGAATTCCTTAGCAATATGTCCCGGTCTTCTGCAATTGTAGAAAAGAGTTAATCCTCTCTTTCTCTTCAATGATCCCCAATGCTTTTTGTACTGCGTGTTAGGATCATAAGGGCTAGCCTACAAAAATTTCTTTCTAGGGTCCTACATCCATTGGTTATTCCAAAAACTCTTTCTATGCATAGGTATAACATATATTTCATTATTCCTATCATATCTATTCATATCAAACTTCATTTTATCTAACAATTCTCTAGTTTTTAAGATGAGACAAAATTTATCAAGCATACCTAAATCCATACGTTAGAAGTAAAAAAATTCACTTATTTGCTTCCACGGGGCACAAATATTTCAGATTTAAAACTTGAACTATTATTACCTTTAATAGAGGACAGAGTTTACAAATCTTACCTCTTTTCTGTATAAATTTCTACTTTTACCTTTCTTAGAGCACAAAGCCTTCATATATCACTTATTTTCTTCAATATCAACCTCTTTTCTTGCAGATCTAACCTCTTTCCTTCAGATATGACCTTTCTTTCTTGGCACAAGGCTTCGCAGGTCAAGTAGAATACTGCGCACTAGGGAAATAGATCTACGCACAAAGCTTATTTCTCACAAAGATTTTTCTTCTTTAGTTCCCAACAATCATAGTTTCACGTCCCAGCAAAGGAACCATTTGTTGGCACAGGGGTAGACCTAGGGTTCAATGCTCAAGAGCGCACCAAAAAAACCCTAACTACTGGCCCTTTCGGCAACACCTGCGAAGCAGATGAAGTCTCACCCGAGGTAGAGGCAGGGGTGGTTGCAGGACTCAGATGTTTGCAACCTTAGCTGGGACAGAGATCTGCGATTATGGCACTTAGGAATCATCTATCATGGTTTATCCATCACTATTCAACCCTTATAGAACTTCGCAGATAGCACAGAGTATCGCAGTAAGTACTTAGATCTAAGATAATTTAGCACTTAGCCACAACAAGATAGATTAGATTCTGCAGATCAAGCACTAAGCATCTTACATATCATATCTAACATTCATTCCTATCTCAGAAGCACAAAGCATAAATAAATCTATTTAATCACATCAAGCACTTAGCCAAGAAGGAGATAAACACATTAGGTTGAAGCACAGAGCACAATACACAAAGTTATCGTGGTTCACCCCCACCCTGGGGCTACGTCCACAAGATCTTCTTATTTATTATCTCAGTCAAGCAGTTACAACACAGAGCTTCAACAATCCTTGCTTCACACAGGACAGAAGATCTGTGTAGCTCGCTAGATCCTTCTTCCTTTCACTTCAACACAAAACTAAAACAACTTGCGAGCTTCTTACAATCATGCACAGAGCATTTACAAGATACATCTGATCACATAGATCCAGTTCCTGGCACTAAGCCATCAACTATATATCACATAGATGTACTACTCTCTCCCCTTACATTGACTAAGTATCTATTTATAGATTACAAAAATGGGCCTAAGCGTGGGTGAACCCATGGGCCAACATCCCTTTCTCGTTACATTAACCCAAAACTCTAAAGGGACTCAAAAATAGGTCTAGATTCCCTAATTTATGCTTCACATTGTGCTCCATCTTTGGCAAGCTGTCGAAGTCACAAAAATGGTCAAATATGACAAAGTATTCTTCAAAATTGGTCAAGGGCCAACAATTGCTAAGCCGAGAACATCTCAGAGATGAATTATGGGTTTTATATTCCTCCAATGCAGACAGATGAAAGTGAAATATAAGCTTACAAGAAACGCATACTAAGAAAGAAAACAATACTAATATCACCACCAGTTAGAATCTTGTAATAAACAATCCAAAATCCTCTTTTGCATTTATATAATCATTTTAATCCCAAAGTTACAAAAAGGGAATGATTTACAATAACATTTATCCTATGGTAAAGGGACCATTTAAGAACAATCCTATCATCTCTGGGACCCCTTACCTCTGCTACCATCTAACCAAAAATTGTTGAAATGTACTTTTATTCAAGGACTCATTTCATCTTAGCGGTCTCCTCCTTTAAAGTATCTAACCAAACCGACTGATCCTCTCCAACACTTTCAGCCATCTCAGTGATGGTTTATTTCTTCTGCCACTTGCTCCGTTCCTTCTTAACAACTCCCCTATTGATGACTAGATCCCTCATGACTAGATTCCATTTTCAAGTCTGTGGCAGGTTCTGTGTGAAATTTAGTCGCTATTATATGCGCAATTACCTTATCCTCCTTACTCGAAGGAAAATCTACCATGTTGTCAGAAGAACCAGTTTCACTAGATATAGCCTTGTCCATGTACCTCAATTTTGTGGACACCGAAATGTTTTTACAAAGATCAAAAGGTCGAACAAAATTTGAATATTACTCCATTTATGGATAAGATGATGCCTCCATACTTGAGAATTGGTATTTATAGAGAGTCCCAATCATGAATCACAGGCAGACTTACGTACAATTACGTTGGTTTTCCATGCGCGATTAATCCATTTCAAATGATTATCTTTTGAGTTCGTTACATGGCGGTGTTCACCTGACATCATACGGCTGTAAAGTACCAAATGAGTGAAACAGAGTGATCTGACTAGCCGTCTCCCATTCCACAAGTGGTGGTTTTGACATATTGAAGCACGTGACATCGAGACTTTGGAAAAAGTGGTTTCGGAAAACTGCCTTTCGCCCTGATGTATCTCAAGACTTGGGTCTTATCTAAAATTGTCATGGTGATAACACCAGGAAATCAGAAGGAATAATTATGATGTATATATTGAACCAAAATGGTTCATATTTTTCATGAATTGTTGAATTAGTTAGCCTGATAAATTTTGATGGCTGCACTTTTTGCATAATTGACAACAACTAGATCAATGCAAATTCCATAGGAATGGAAGAGGCATAGGAGAATTACAGTCAACAAGATGAGAGCAGAGGTATGGATGTTCATTTGGGCATTGAAGGAACAAACTCCAATGGACATGGAGAAGAAAGGAATGAAAACATGAATATGGAAAAGACCATTAAAAATTTGCAGAAGGATGTCCAAAGCCATAAGGCTGATAATGAAAGGCTTATGAGAGCCAAGGAGCAGTAGGATGACTTCAACATGAATTTATTGGAGGGCTTGAACATAATATAAAAAATTGGACAAGGAGAGTGGCTTAAGAAAATATGGAAGTCACAAGCCTTCGGATGAGAAAAGAAAAGAAAGAAGTGCTAGCAAACACCACCATCACTCCCCAAGGCATTCCAATAAGAGAGTAGGAAGCATCTCAAGTCCATCCTCTGTCAGAAGGCATAAGAGGTCTGGGGTGGATGAGCTACGAAGAGAAATGAACAAAATCAAACCTCCTACATTTGATGGTGAGCACAAGAAGGATGGAGATGTAGAAACATGGTTGTTGGGCATGAGAAAGTATTTTCAATTGCATAATTATTCTTCTCATGTAGAAGGTAGAATTTCTATCTATCAACTCAAGGGAAAGGCATCCATGTGGTGGGATCATCTTGTGTAGCTGCATCACATTAAAGATAAAAATGTTACTTGGAGGGAATTCAAGAAGTATTTTGAGAAGAAATACTTGACTAAGAGATACTATGATAAGAAAATGAAAGAGTTTTTTGAACTCAATCTTGGAAGTATGACCATAGATGAATATGGGAGAAGGTTTCTAGAATTGCTGACGTATGTATCCTTCATGAAGGATGAGATAGTCAAAATTCAAAGGTATTTGAGTGGATTTCCATCATTCATCAGTGAAAAAATACAGTGTGATGAACCCAAGACATTGGAAGAGACCATAAGGCGAGCTAAATGCCTATATGATTAGTAGAAAGCAAGGCCAGCTTTCCAAAAGGATTGGGAAGACAAAAATAAATTCAATATGGATCAGAGGAAGAAGGGAGATAAGCCACCATTCTTCATAAATAATCCATAGGGCCAGCAAACACCTAAAGAACCCAGAAATATTGACAAAGGGAGTCAAGGTCAAGGCAACCACCTATTCAATGTTGGGGTTGTAAAGGAGATCATATGTTCAGAGATTGTCCTCACAGAAATGAAAAAAGGAAGGGTTGTTCACAATGTATAGCAAGCTTAAACAGTGGAGGACATGGGAAGAAATGTTCCAAGGATCTACGCAGCCCTGGACAACAAGCAAACAAAGTATCAGTCCCACATGATTGAAGTGGAAGGTATGATCAACAACCAAACCATTGCTATTTTAATTGATTTAGGATCTAGTCATAGTTATATATATCCTAAGATGGTGGAAAGTTTACAATTGCCAAGAAGCGAGCATGGGAAATCTTGGTTAGTGCAGCTGGCTACAAAAGCCAAAAGAAAAGTTAATGGGATGGTTAAGTCATGCCTCATGGACATGAATGGACTGAACACCAAGGCAGATTTGAACATATTGCCTTTAGGTTCCTATGACTGTCTAATTGGCATGGATTGGTTGGACCAACATCATGCTCTCCTGGATTGTCATAACAAAGCATTTACTTGCATGGATGAGGAAGGGAAACTAAGGAAAGTGAAGGGAATTCCCAGGGCAGTAACCATTAGAGAAATTTCAGCATTGCAACTAAAGAAATGTTATAGAAAAGGGTGTCAAATATTTGCAGCTCATATGGAAGAGACACCTAAGGATAAGGTGCCAAATTTGGAAGATTATGCAGTTCTGAAAGAATTTGAAGATGTGTTCAAGGAAGTACCAGGACTACCCCCAAAGAGAGACATTGATTTCTCTATAAATCTAATTCCTGGAGCAGCTTCAGTGTCAAAGACTCCTTATAGAATGAGTACACCAGAATTGAAGGAATTGCAAATGTAGCTTGAGGAACTTCTGAAGAAGGGGTATATACGCCCAAGTGTGTCACCTTGGGGTGCCCCAATCTTGTTTGTGAAAAATAAATATGGAACATTAAGATTGTGCATTGACTTCAGACAGTTGAATAAAGTGACTGTTAAGAACAAGTATCCTCTGTCAAGAATTGATGATCTCTTTGATCAATTGAAGGATGCAAAGATATTTTCAAAGATAGATCTCAGATCAGTATACCATCAGGTAAGGATTAAAGAGGAAGATATCACCAAGACCGCCTTCAGAACAAGGTATGGTCATTATGAGTTCATAGTGGTGCCATTTGGGTTGTCAAATGCACCAGTTGTTTTCATGTGCTTAATGAATAGTGTTTTCCGAGAATATTTAGACAAGTTTGTCATTGTCTTTTTGGATGACATTCTTATATATTCTAAGTCAGAGGAAGAGCATGAAAATCATTTGAGGATGGTGTTGCAAGTATTAAGGGAGTACCAGTTTTATGCCAAATTGAGCAAGTGCTCATTTTATTAGAAACAAATTCATTATTTGGGGCATATAATTTCAAAGGATGGGATAACAGTGGATCCTGAGAAGATAGAAACCATTAGAAAATTGTCAGGGCCAAAGAATATGACAGAGGTGAGATCATGCATGGGTCTTGTAGGCTATTATAGGAGATTTATTGAAGGATTCTCAAAGATATCACACCCAATCACTTCCTTGAAAAGAAAGGGTGTGAAGCTTCAATGGACATTGGATTGTGAAAAGAGTTTCCAACACTTGAAGAAACTATTGACAAGTGCTCCAATACTAAGGATTGCAGACCCAAATGAAGACTTCATTGTATGCACAGATGCATGTAATGAAGGACTTGGTGGATTCCTCAGTCAAAATGGGTTTGTTATATGTTATGAATAACGGAATTTGAAGGAGCGTGAAATAAACTATGCCACTCATGATTTGGAGTTGGCAGCCATAGTGCATGCCTTGAGGAAATGGAGACACTACCTCATGGGGAAGAGGTTTGAGCTAAGAAAAGACCACAATGGTATGAAATATTTATTTGATCATCCAAATCTAAATGTTAGGCAAAGAAGATGGTTAGAATTTCTAAGTGAATATGACTTTGATATAGAGCATATCAAGGGGAAAGAGAATAAAGTGGTTGATGCACTCAGCAGGAGGGTGCATGTGTTGGATCATGTTGTCATTGATGCCAATGGTTTGATTGATTTATGTCATTGATTGATGTCAAAGGATTGATTGATTGATGATTGATGTAATATAATATGTATCTTCCTTGATGAGAATGCATAGATGAAGATGGATCAATGAGTTGTCATTGATATGATGAAGATGGATCAATGAGTTGTCATTGATACATAATGAATATGGATCGATGTGGTTTCATTGGTATATGATGCATTGTTGGAAAAATGTATAGATGACTCATTATTGTCTTATCATGATTGATAACGTGCACAAATGGATGAACTCCAAAGTGGTCCCCTTATGGTGAAAGCCCTCACGGGAAGATGCTTTGCGGATTGAGTTATCCTAGAATAATGGTTGGAGGACCCATGCTCTCATTATTTTCTTATCATGATTGATAAGGTTCACAAATGGATGAACTCCAAAGTGGTCCCCTTATGGTGAAATCCCTCACGGGAATATGCTTTGTGGATTGAGTTATCCTAGAAGAATGGTTGGAGGACCCATGCTTGTATGTGGAATAACGAGATGAAGATCAAGGAAATTGT
>ML794465.1:0-18302 GCA_009831015.1 Picea engelmannii | reverse complement strand
CCTCACGGGAAGACGCTTTGTGGATTGAGTTATCCTAGAAGAATGGTTGGAGGACCCATGCTCTCATTATTGTCTTATCATGATTGATAAGGTGCACAAATGGATGAACTCCAAAGTGGTCCCCTTATGGTGAAATCCCTCATAGGAAGACGCTTTGTGGATTGAGCTATCCTAGAAGAATGGTTGGAGGACCCATGCTTGTATGTGGAATAACAAGATGAAGATCAAGACAAATTTTGGTGAAACTATCCTATATGTGTAGGTCTTGTCATGTCATTTCCGGTGGTATGTAGAACGTCACATAACTCCTCACGGTTAGAGAGTTATGGCCATGAGAAGTGGTTTGGGTAATGGACCCAAGTTTGTTTGATGGGTAATGGTATGAGTTATGATATATTTTCAGACAATAATATTCTATATAATTAGTACATGTCATGCCATTTCTAGTGGTATGTGGAACGTCACATAACTCCTCACGGTTTGAGAGTTATGGCCTTACGAAGTTGGAGGACCCTCACATGTCATCTAGAAGCCCCAAAAGGTCAAAGTAGTCAAAGTGGTTTAAGGGATTTTAAAAGGTAAATAATAAATTGGAGTGATGAGTGTACTATAATTCAAAGTGAATACAAAATAAATTGTTTAAATAATAAATTTAATGGGGAAATTAGAAGTGGGTTAACCCTAAAATAAGGAAAGTGGGGCCAAGTGACCTAGAAGATGTTTTTAAGGAAGTTACTTGGAGAGTATAAATAAGAGGCAAGGCTCTCTCATTTTAATCACACTTGAGCATATTTAATATATATATATGTGTTTGAGGTAAACAAGGATATCTAAGCTGAAATTTTGAGGAAAGGTGAAGAAAAGAAGGCTTAAATGCAAGGAAGGATAAATTATTTTGATGGTGCTTTCTAAGGTATGTTATTTACAGGTCATCTCACCATTTTCTCTATAAAAAAAATTTCTATAATGATTTAGACCATGAAATTGATATTCCATTGAGAAAACATACCCAAGTATCCGTGGTAAAAAATTCAGCTTGTGGGTCGTTGTATTTTGGGAGTTACACTCCGTAGAAAATAGGGTTTGTGGCTAGTTCTAAAACTAGTCAAAACCAGGTGTTTCGAGTAAAAACGTCATAACTTATTCATAACAGATCCAAATTCAGTGAGACCAAATTTTTTGGTTAGGGTAAAGGATTTAGTATGTCGTGTAACAATTTTAAATCCATTCATTAAATATTTTGTGTGGGCAACGCTCTACAAGGTCGCTCTCTAGAATAAGCCAGAATTCAGCAAGGTATGCCATTTTTTCTATAACGCCTTTTTTGAGAGGTTAGAAGTAGTGCCACCTAGAGGAATTGCATAAAACACATTGAAGAACATTTTATATCAGTTTTAGATATTTATTCATTACAGGTACAAAGTTATGAGTATTTCAAGTTGGGGTTGTTAACTAATCCAAAACTAGTCATGGTTGAGACAAGCAATTGATGTGTTGGCACATACATGAGGTGTATAGTTGGTGATGTTGGTACATATTGATGATTCATTGTTGATGATTATTTGACACATGATTGGTATATACTTGGTACATGGTTGGATGCACTTGTGACGCAGTCGCACCTGCAGGCACGTCCACTCACAGGATCTTCTTCTTTACCACGACCCGAAGAACTCTAAGGCTCTTCTATTTCCCTATCGAGAAATCTGTACCCATAGATCTCTTCGCGCAATTCCCCCTCTCTTTACTTATTGGGGAATCGGAACTCACAACTTCGCGATTCCAATGGTCGATCACTGCACTCTCGAATCCCCGAGACCTGATGCAAGTCAACACTGACCTCTTCCCGTTCCTTGTCGGGACTTATCCTATCGCGGTATCGGTACTCGTGATGTCAAGCAACTTGCTTTACAGACTCTCGATACCCGATATGCTGAAACTCTGATGAGCTCGCAGCTTTGACTTTTCAACGGTCCGTCACCTCGTCGGGATTTCGGGCCTCGCGGGATTGCGAATCCTGATGTCCAATGTTTCAGGACTTTACTTTCCCCGAACTACGATACGGTGTGCCACCTATCCTCCACTAACTCCTGCGGCCCCACACTATAATAGTACTCGTCGGGATATCGCGTATCGCAATATCGCGATTCCCGTTACCAAATTTCTGACTCTTCTCTTACGAAATCCCGATAGGCAATTTCGCGAATGATCCAACGGCCCTGGCTGGCTTGGATCAATGGCTCTACCCCTCCTGAGCTTTGAACCTCTTCCACACTTTCACTGTAACCTCCCTGCACCTCTGTGAGATCCAACGGCTCACGGTGATTCACGAGATCTCCTCAGGGAATTTCGTCCGTCCGTTCTTCCAGATGAAACCTGCGAAATGACTAAGTGTTACTCCTCCGACACTTATCCTCCTGCGCGTAAACTTACAACACTTCTCTCCAACTTTCAAAGCACAACTTGTCTACGTTGTTATTCAACAAACTCAACTACCTATCCTTCCTGAGTTTTTCCCATGGCTTTAAGTTCTCAGAAAGAAACTCCTTGCTCGCCCTCCTTGCGGAAACCTTCAACCACATCTAAGTGTTGGAGTCCTCGACTCTGCACACACCTGCAGCAGCAGTCCTTCAACTCTTTTCTCAGGTTCGCAACCCTGAGACTTTTATCCAGCCTGCACACTCCTTGCACGACTCATGTGCTCAACTGCACTTCTAGGATGAATGAGAACAAAACCTATCTCTAATTAAACCCTCTGTCAACGCACTCCTTGCGGATAGTTCGACTGCACTCCTTGCAGGAATCCTCTGGCTCAGATAGAGAAACAATTGAGACTCATTCCTTCTTCCTCTCAGACTTCAATTCAAACATGAAATCATATACACAGCATATAGAAGCAAATGTATAACTGGAAGCAAACATTCATGAGCATATCAACATCAATACACAGAGAACAACACAAACCATGAAATTGAATCCAAGCTTTCTATTAATTCAAGTGTTTGTACATGGGTGTTTTTCACAGCTCTCTGTATGCTCTCTTCAACAATTCTGCTTCATAATCATCTTACAAATGCACAATGAGGGTGTCTATATCCCGTTTCCCTCTTGCGCTCTCAAACAGTCTAATCTAGAATTAAATTCTATCTACTTTTCATTAACTATCTTAAATGCCTCCTACCTACTAAGGACGAGAGAAATCCGCTCAAGGTCCATTACAATATACAAGTGCACTTCATCTTAATGGTTCATTTAAAATCATGCAACAACTTCAAGGTGGTTATTCCAGCTGTCCAGCTGTCCTTAGGCTTCCGCGCTGGCTCGCTTGAGGTGTTGGCGATGCTCCTGCATCAACTTGTTTATGGTAAAGGTTGATTACAGGTTGTTTGGCACAGGTTGGTGCATGGTTGATGCACTTGTTTATGTTGACATATTGATATCTGTTGAGGATTGTTGCCTCATATCAGTTGGTGCTGAGAATGTAAGTTGATTCTTGCATATAGAGCTGGTGCTCTTGTAGAGTTGTACTCTATTCAATTGTTGTTGAAAAACCCCCGGATTGAAGTCCATAATAAAAAGAAAAATTGTACATACATCTTGTGTTCTTTGTGTTCCTTGTGGAGATGATTTGTTGATGATATATTGTTGATATATGTTTCTGATATGTATTCACATCTAACTAATTATAAATGACAACAATGAGTAATGAGAAAATGTTGAATGTTAACTAAAGATTTTTTGTGTAAGAGGGAAGTTTTCGGAAAAAGATCCCCACACTCATTCACCCCCCGCTCTAAGTGTGGTAGGTGTGTCCAACAGCATGAACTACATGCTACAACCATTAGCATGTATCAGACTGATATTAAAAGAAAAATTATGGAGGCTGCAAATGCAGACCTGCAGTACAGAGAATTGGTAGCAAAGCTACAACAAGGTATGATGCCACAAAAGGTGGACATTTATAGTTTGGGAATAGATGGAATATTGCTGCACAAGAACAAAAATTTTGTTCCAAATGTCCAGGACTTGAAACGTATGATTTTGCATGAGATGCATAATGTTCCTTATGCAGGGCACCCTGAATATCAGAAAACTATGGCAGTGGTCAAGAGCCATTACTTTTGGTCACGCATGAAGAAAGAGGTTGTTGAATACATCGCTAGATGTATGGAATTCCAGAAAGTTAAAGTTGAGCATAGGCACCCAGTAGGGTTGCTGCAACCTTTGCCCATTACTGAATGGAAATGGGAAGTTCTGACAATGGATTTTATTACGGGATTGCCTAGAATAAGCAAGTTGCATGATTCGATCATGGTGGTGGTGGACAAACTTACAAAAGCTGCCCATTTTATTCCACTGAAAACTACTCACAAGGTAGCAGATGTTGTTGATATTTTCATGAAGGAAGTGGCACGATTGCACGGAATTCCTAGAACAATTGTGTCCGACAGAGACTCGAAATTTACCTCGAATTTTTGGAAGGGATTGTTCAAAGGATTCAGAATGAATCTGAACTTTAGTACAGCTTATCATCCTTAGTCTGATGGACAGAAAGAGAGGGTGAACAGAGTGATAGAAGACATATTGAGAATGTATGTGATTGGCAAACCATCGAAATGGGAGGACTACCTACACTTGGTAGAATTCGCTTACAACAATGGGTATCAGGCATCCTTGAAGATGAGCCCATTTGAAGCATTTTACAACAGAAAGTGCAATACTCCAGTAAGATGTGATAATCCATCTGATAGGACAATAGTTGGGCTAGAGTTGCTCAAGGAGATGGAGGACCAAATGATAAAAATTAAGCAGAATTTAAAAGCTGCCCAAGACAGGTAGAAAAGTTATGCCGATAAGAACAGAACCCACGGAGAGTTCAAAGTGGGTGATCATGTTTTCCTAAAGGTGAAAGCTAACAGGAGTTCCATGAAGCTGGGAAGCTGTGCCAAGTTGGCAGCCAGATTTTGTGGACCATTTGAAATTTTAGAGAGGATTGACCCAGTTTCTTATATGATTTCATTGCCTGCATCTATGTATGTTCATAATGTATTCCATGTATCATTGCTAAATAAATATATACCTGATGCTAATCATGTTATTGATTGGAATGTGATTCAAGTGGAGCAAGAAGGTGCTTTTCAAATGCATCTGGTGCGCATTCTGGACCGTAAAATTAAGTAGCTCCGGAATTGATCCATAGGGCTTGTAAAGGTCTAATGGACCTGGTACGGTCCTGAGGACACTACTTGGGAGCATGAGGATGCAATGCGAACATAATACCTACATCTTTTTGAGGATTTTTAAAAACTTTGTTGTATATTGGTATATGATGCACTGAGGATAGTGCATAAATAAGGGGATGGCATTGTAATATCCCTCGGCCGAACCCAATTGTAAATTTAATGTAAGTGTACTTAAGTTGGTGAGTTGTTTTGACATCATTTTGTAATGCACCTTTCATGGCATAGTGCGTGCATACACTGCGCAGTAAAATGATGTAGTGAGCACATTCCCGAATACCGCGCACAGTAACTAAAGTGCATGCAGTATGGAGGTCAGCGAGAATTGTGTATATGATATGTGTTATAGGCTGGTGAGAAAGTTATTATAAGTTGGGATACTTATGTTTTGGAATTAGGCTAGAGCGCCTAGATGTTAAAGGCCAGTGCACCTATTTTGTATGTGTCTCATGATTAATATAAAATACATCGTTGTGTGCAGACCGACCACGATAAAAGATATGGGGGACTAAACTTCACCAGTTAGGGAAAGGGAGGGCCAAAAGTTAAAGGAAAAGGGCTAATCTAGAGAGCTTAATCCAAAAAGGAGTATTATATTAATATTTCTTAAAACATAAAGTATGGATAATTATTTTATCCTAAGTTCTAAAAGTTGGAGACAAATGGACCAAAGTAACACCCAACATGACAAGTGTCAAGTTGGAGACATGCATACATATCGTGGGGACTTAGCTCATTTTGACACTTTTACCATCATTCTTACGATCGTCTCTCCCATGATTCCTTCCATCATTTGGTCATCCAACCATGACTCCATGACCATTTTTCACTCGCGCAGTCAGTTATCCTTCAGACATTCATTTCACTATATCTGAACCTATTTCCATAACGATTTCTTGTTGGTGTACTTGGTTAGCTTGGGAGCGGGATTGAAGAAGTGGGTTGTCAGGCTCGTGGGAAATTGAAGAGGCGGGTTGTTAGGCTCGTGAGCAATTCTTTGAATGAGAGAATTGTTGGGAATTGATTTCCTGAAGGTGTTGAACTGCAACTACAGGGCTCTGAGACTTCCTGTCTGGCATGTTGCTGAAGCCCTGGAAGGGAAGTGGGGCAGTCGAAAGACTGTTGAGCATATAAGGGGCACACTTCCTTGGGTGGGACAGGCATGTGGGGAATGAGAGGTTGTAGGCTTTTAGTTGAGTGAGCACCTGAGATGGAGTCTTTCCTGTTGTCTATGAGCCTTTAGCCTGGTTAGGAATCCCTTTACGTGGGTGGAGTTTAGTCCCAGCTCGGGGATGACTCACTGTTGAGAGTGATGAACAGTTTAGTCTAAGGCTGGGAGGTTCGTGGACGGTCTGCACGCAATTGGTGACAATATTTCTAAGATAAGTACTAATCGTGTGATAAATTTACATGTTGCATTGTTATTTACGTGCTTATGTTATGGTTTGTCATATGTGTGATTATAACTATCTGTATGTTTATGGGTATTTCCCTGTATATGTTGCATGGATGTGTTTACTGTTATTTCAGTATGAAATCGTATATTTACAGAATGTAATTGTTTGTTTACGTATTATATGTAAAGATTCTACAAGAGCATTGTATGTATATGTTATAATTGTATACAGTTTGAAGAGAAAAATTTATGTGGCATAGCTCAGTTGAATACTGGGTATGTTACAGTATGTTCCACAGTGAGAGAACGAAAGTGTTCCCTCATGTAGCGTGGCCCGACCATGGGTGGTTGGGGATGTTACACTTCTAGATTCTTCTCCCAATGATATTACTTCCATTCTCATGACAAGTTCCATAGAGATACTCAACATTGAGCTTCCCTCTTGGTTGGAAACTTGTAGTCATTCAAAAGACATCCACCTGGTAGTTTAACGGACATAGTCATAACTATGTTTCCCTTTCTACACGATAACAACTAGGAGGAAAACACTCTTGCCTCAACTTCCATGAAAACATTTCCCACTCATGAATATAGTCTGGGAAATTATAACCATGCCCAAGGTAACAAAACGACCAATCTAGCTTCCAACTGATCTTGATCAACAAACCTTGTGATCAAGGAAATCATTTTCTAGATTCCCCTCACTAGGGTCCAACTACATCTATATGGCTACCATCCACCACTGAATGTCAATCTGATCCAATGGTCATCCAAAGGTGTTTTAACACCTCCTTAATAATACCTTGCATCGATCTCTCATTAATCCTTACTGTCCTATCGTATTAAGGCATTAGGTCACATCATCATCAACTTTTCATTTTTGTTGTTAACCCCTATTGTCATAAGGTGATCCTCATCTAAAAGGTCCACTAGTAGACCGTACCTTACAACCCGCCACAGGTTATAACATTCCTAATTTGCATGTTCAATATTTTTCCATATGCATTCTTATGCATAGACATGCCTTTTAAGTTAACAAGGATATACTCTCCATTAGCACAACCATGAGTTTTTGAACTTGCTCTTGTCAATTCACTTCTACCTTCATGAAGGTTTCTATCAATCTATAGTGTTCATTTTTACTTTCTTACTGGATTATTTCAACAATGATTTTCAGTTAGTAAATTGACCTTACCATTTCCATTAATCCTTTGATCATGAGGGGTCATACACATATACTGGGTTTAATCCTTTATTAAAACAGTAATTATTGCTGCTACGGATCCTTTCAATCCATTCACATCCAATTATTTTTATTAGTGTTCATCACCATAATCCCACTCTTGTAGGATTGGCCATCATTTCTGAAAAGAAATGGTAGGCTTCCTCTGCCACAAACTCGTCTCCATTTGGCAATAGGAGGAGTGTGTATGGAAATAACGATAAGGAGAAATAGAGCGAAAAAGAAGAGACAATTGTTGGAATTCTTAGGGGAAATAAAGAGTGGATATGATCAATTTTGTGACACAATTGTTGGGCGATATCGTGGCCTCCTCTCAACGATTTTGTGGCATAATTTTTGCACTGTAATCCATGAATCCACTCAACAATTATGTGGTTCCATCTCCATTGCAATCTGATGAATCCACTTAACTAACTCGTGGTTGCACCATCTCCTCTGTGATCTTGAGAAGATAATATCACAATGGTATATTCACTATCTTAAGGAGGGCGATCCAAATCTGAAGGATTTATTTCAGATCCGTGAGCGTCTTCCGAAATTAGGAGATTTTAATCGCCCGGCGTGGATGTGTCTAGGATGGATCTAGTAGCTTTTCTAATTTCCTCCTAAACGCACCAAATTGGAGCAGAGCAATCATCTTTAGCAGTTTTTCAGCTGCAAAGTAGTTGAATCAAACCAGAACATGCTGGTAACCGGTAGGAGCGTTGCAGAACTGGAAAACTTGAGGTTTATTAAAGAGAACCCGGAGCTTATCAAAGTGAACCTAGAGCTTGTAATCAGATCGCTGCGAATCAAAGTTTTCTCATATCGTTGCACATCAAAATGTCCTCAGGATCGTTGCGCATCAGTTGGATGTCGATGCTGCGTTCCAGTCAGACGTGGCCTCTACCAAATCACGCTTCTTTTAAGAGTTATATTTCTCAATGAGACTACAAAGGCAATTTGCACCAGACCAGATCGATTCCTTTGAGGAGGGTTTACACTGTCTCTCGAATTGTGCTGTCAGTGGATGCAAAGAATCGAAAAAAAAATACCAATTCTTTCTAGATCTAAAACAACAATTCCAAATGACAATGATATATATATATATATATATATATATATATATAATGGACTGATAATTGCCAGATTTATACATAGATCTGTAGCAATTTTACAAAAAGAGCCCCCCACCTTTTTTTAAATAAAACGATGGAACTATGAGATCTAAAATCTTCCTAGATCTCAAAGATTTACATGAAAGAGAGCGGCTATTAATCAAATATACAATATTTTAAAAATTGCAGATCTATAAAATTTACAATTCAAAATGAAGATTCAATTAAAAATTGGAAAACTGATAGTGACAATCACAATAACTTTTTCCTTATTTTAAAAGAACAATAGATTACCTCAGTATCGTTTCTCTTGAGTTTGAAGAGATTCGGGTTGATGTCAAGAAGACTTCCTTTCTTCCTCAGTCCATCACCAATTTTCTTCCATCAGACTTTCACAATCTGAAGTGAGAACTCATAATCTACTCCTTAACCTCATTTGAAGAAGGAGCTAGTTTATATAGCTCAACTCTAAACTAAAAACTAGGAGAACAAGCAATCACATAATCACATGAGTATGATAGGTGTCCTTTACATAGAAGCTAGGTGTCATTATCCTAACAAACTAGAATAAACTAATTTCTTAAAAACATTTAATTTAGAAAATACTTAGACTATAGAAATTTAGGATTATGAGGCTAACAATGACCCCTAAATACTCTTTTAAGGGGCGGTGCATCGTAATTTATTTTTCCTTAACTATCTCCAATCCTAATTCCAGGATCTCCATCAGCTTTTTCTCGCCACAAGCTTTCTAACGGTTGCCACCATACTGAAATATGAGTTATGCTTTACAGGTTATTTCCTCCCGAAGCTCTTCGAGCGTTATTAGTCAAGGGCCACGTGGGTCCATATCATACATATCCTCCAGAATTCCCCGAAGTCCCGAAGCTCCCAGTGCTCCTGTATCTCTGGTGGAGATCCATCCACCATTAAATCCGACGACGAATATTCTTCTTCATTAAGGCATACGCCTAAGGATAAATTGACGTTCAGTGCTTCGGCATTGAGCGTCCCTTTTCTGTCTACACAAGAAACCTCCCGGAGTCTTGAAGTCTCGAATTCCCATAAGATTGCCACATGGCTCCGGCCTTCAAACCCTTCGGTCTCTCTACCACACGACACCCCAAATCCTCCAAATTCCCAAAGTCCTGGACTCTCGGAGTCTCAGTCACTTCACTGACCACTTTGTCCAAGAGGGTACGTACCAGGGGCCAGGGCTGACACGTCCCCTCATCAGGGGGTGACACATGTCACACTCTAATAGGAATAAGGGATCTGCAAAACGTCCATATTCCAGTGACATGTGGCACCTTAGTTGCGGGTCCACGTCACCCTATATGACGTCAATGAGCCACGTCAACCCCAGACAAACAACCTTCTAGCTTCCATTAGATCTCACAGTCAAGATTTTTCCACGTAGATCCATATATCCATGTCTCCCATTTCTTTGCAACTCCAAGCTTCAGAGCTTATCAACACCCCACATCTCAAATTCCCTGGAGTGCCAAGTCTCTGGACTAAAGGATCTGGCGCCACACGTCCCCTATCTGTCAATGTCTAAGATTAAATCTGTCGTTGGCGACTTCGAGAGTATTCACACTTTGAAAACTCTTGTCCAAGTTCCTCGAGTGCCAAGTCTCTGGACCCTGAGATCTCCTACCACGTAGCCTCTCATCCAACAACTCAGGTCCAACTGACGACATTTGGCAAGAGACAAGGGGACACGTGTCATTCCTATGACGTTTCCTGGTTGATTGGGAATTCAAGAGGGGTTCTCAATGCAGTCCTCAGATCTAAAGTTGAGAAGGATCCCAAGGGATTCGAAGATCGACGGTCTACGTCATTTCGTAAATTCGGCATTCGGGAGTTTGGAGGTGCGACACCTTTATTCTCTCGAAGAGGTCAACGTTGGGCTGGCCTCTGCATAGATCTAACGGTCTGAGGGTGTCCACGTAACCCCAGATATCTATGGATCATAACTTCCACTCAAGGGTCCCTTGGGTCCCATTGTTGGGACACTCCTAGAGGGACACCTCTCATCCCAAAACACTATGGTAAGAATATGTGCCACCTGCCTCAAGTCATTGACATCCCCTTACCATGCCACGAGGTTGCCACACCTGGAAAGGTCGTCACTCGATACGTGGGCCCCCATGTTCTCTTGATGTGATACACACGTCTCTATGATCGAACGGTCGAGAGGGATCCTGAAAGGTATTTAAATCCATGGTCCACATTACTTCGCAACTTCGGCCTTCAAGGGTTTTGGTGTTAAAAAAGCTCTATCCTCCTGAAACAATCAACGTCAGGATGACTACATCGTAGATCCGATGGTTGGGATAGTTCCCAGGCATCCTCAGATCTACAACCCAGATTAACTTCGGGCTCCAGGACTTTGGAGGATCTGTCTCCCTTACGACGAATACCAAAATTTTCTAAACTCGCGAAGATTGAAGGAGTCGAGGTGTTAACTCTTGCACTCCTTCTCCAAATCCAATGGTCATGATAGACCTTGGATCCTTCCGAATGGATCTTGTCTTCTCATCTTCCAAATGAAAGGATCTTCCCTTTCGAGACTTAAATCTCACTATCCTTCCTGAGATTCGTCAGTTCTGAAAGACTTAGGCGTTGGTGCGCTCTTTGTGCTCCTTCTCCTGAGATTAACAGACTCTTTTTCCTAGAAGACTCAAAACAACTGGGAGTGTCAACATGCATATGGGAAACTATACCCAAGGTCGATGAACTCACAGTTCATTTGCTTAAAATTGAGCCACTATAGGGCTCGAGCATTTATGTGTACAAACCATATAGTTCCTTACTTGCTTAAATACACAATCAAGCAAAGATAAAGGGACAAAGTCTAATCATCAAGCAAACATGCACATCCCTAAAACATTCATAGGATACCCAACTTTAATTTACAGTTACAGTTAAATTACACAGGATATGAGAATACTTATCTATTACAGGTTGCAACCAACTAATTGATTGTGGGTGTTCTCCTTTCCACCCAACCATAGGCTCAGACGTATTCATTCTTAGCGCTTTGGCCACCCCGGTGCCAAGACATGATATCACTAGGGAATTTATTCCAATTCTCAGAGACCTTCTCTCTATCACAACATCCCTGTGAGGTTTATCGGATGCTTCCTCAGCATCAAGCTCGCGACCTTCCTCTTTTCTTTTGCATATCTAGGTCGTGCATTCCCCTTTGTGAATGGGCTCTTTTCTGGTGTCTATCCTCCTCTCTACAGAGCCTCATGTGTGCACCCCTTCTCTTCACTGTCTTCTCAAATATCTACCCCTGTCTATCCCTTTCACGCACATCCCTCCTTGGGAAGTTTCGTTCCCTATCCGGTTCTTTCTGTCAAAAGGAAACTCGGGTCAGCCTGGGTTTGCAGGACCCTGTGGTACTTCAGACTGACATCCTTAAGCTAGAACATGCTTCCATTTATGGGGGTGGTTGATTATTCAACCACTGGTCCTTTATTCATTAACTAATTCCTCCTTGGGATCTAGAGGAGGTTTATTATTCCCAAGAAAGGGAAATTGGGGGTTGTTTGACATAATGAACCCTCTTCATAGTTTTCCCAGTACTTCAAGGATTCACCCCCCATGGTCAGTGGTTGGAAATCTAAAAATAATACATTTACATTGTTCACATGCCTTAGCATGGTAATCATAATTAATGATTAATTACAAGCTGGAGGAAACAAGGGTATTACAGTTACCATTTGGAAATTCAAATTTTGGTCAAACCTTGTAAAGGCATAAGTAGTGAGAAGACCTAGTGAAGGCACAAGCAATAGGTATACATGGTGAAGGAAGAAGCAACAAACATCCCTAGTGAAGGAAGAAATAGCAAGTAGACTCAGTGAAGGTTGGTGCAACTCACACAAAGATATTGGTGTCTCTTGCTAAGTTGGTGCTTAGCGATGGGGATTTGTGTCTCTAGTAGATTGGTGTCTACGAAGATCTGTAAGATTAGGTTGGTGTCGCTCAAACGAAGATATTGTTGTCTCTTGTTAATTTGGTTCTTAGCAATGGGGATTGATGTCTCCAATATATTGGTGTATACAAATATATGTAAGAGTAGGTTGGTTCCTACCAGGATTTGTACCAATGGGGATTGGTGTCTCCAGTAGGTTGGTTCCTACAAAAAATTATAAGGAGAACTTTTTGTGGTTTTCTCCTGAAAGGGTTTCCATGTAAATCTTGTGTTCCATTTTCCACAATTAATAGATGGGTGAAGGCGCAAAGTTGGTGGACGATAAAATGGCAAGGGGGTGAGCAGGAATGCATGCACATTCCTAGAAATGCACACACATTCCTGATGTTAGAGTTTAGGAATATCTCAAACCTACACTCAATGTGCCACATAGGCACGTTACATGAACATGTGCACGTTATTAAGAACGTGTGCAAGTTTAAAGAAGGGCATGTACACGTTCTTGTCATGCCCTTTTTTAAGGGACCACGGGTGTGATTTGTGCCCATTTGTACAACCACATGCATTTTTCCTTTCATTGATAAAATAGAGAGGAGGAGAAGAGAACTGAGCAAAGACAAGATCTTGTCACCATTTCCAACTCAAGCCGGGTATGCTTTCTCTTCTTTTCCTCCCACTCTAGTAAATTTTTTTATTTTATTCAATTAATTTAATATCTTCTAAAATAATCTAAAGTATAGAAATTTCTAACCTTCTAGAGAAATATCATTTACAAAATTTATAGAGATTCTCCTCTTACATTTCCTAACATTTCCCCTCTAAAAATAACTATATAGAATTTACAAGAAAAAAATAAGTGTAGGGGGACATTTTGCATCTATTCCTCCCTTAATATCAACTTCCAACATGCCCAACATACTTGGTAGCTTCAAAAATTTAGCTTTAGTCATACCTTTGGTAAAAATATCAATAGTTGGTTCATCACTACACCAATATTGTAATTTGAAAAGTTGAGCTTGGACAATATATCAAATGAATATCAATCTCAACATTTTTAATTTTAGCATGAAATTAAAAATGGGTCGTTTCTAATCTTTCTTTCCTTTAGTTTCCTCAAATGAACTTGTTGTTTGTAATACATGCACTTCCACATATTTTGTTTTCTTGTTCATAAATTTCACTAATACTATTCAGTTTTTGTCTAGAAGGGGAACATCATTGTGTTGTATGCGTCGCTCTCAACTCTTCTCTAAACAACATCATAATGTTCATTTCTTTAACCATGCTAGGAACTTTGTAAACACTAGAAACACTTCTCTAGGGTCTTCATCCTTCAATGGAAATAATTGTATCGTTTCATCATCCTTCTTGATGGTATAAACATTTTTTCTTGTATCATATATTCTTCATCTATCAAATTGGCATAGTGTTCACAATAGAAAATGGAAATCTATTATGAATTTAAAATAATGAATGCATGTGCGTGTGATTATTGTTAATTTTTTTAAATTTCTTAAAATATGTATTTGCATATTTTTTGTAATTTTCTATTTTAATTAAAAAACTGACCTAATTTATATGCCATGCCTTATCAAATTGCAAAAGATATTATTAAGATGGAACCCAAAGACATTGAAAATCACACACAAGCACACCAAGGTGCATAAAATCCCAACCCACCACAACCACCAAACATAAACACACAATTTGATGAGGGGTTGAGCACTTTGAGATCTCTTGTGCATGAATTAAGGGGTACAAGAGAGCCTATCCTAGTGTCTTTGGCCACTTCAATCGACGCCATTGTATCATCCATTGCAAGTGCCCAAGGGAAATTAACTACTATTTTTATATGGAATCCTTTTAAGCCTGATTTAACCCTCTTATTACCTCATTCTTGTCCCATTTTCACCCTCACTTGTTAATTATTAAACTATCTTAGGATGAATTGGCTCTTAGGATTACTAAACTATGTTTTGGTTGTTTTTCTATGAAATAGATTAGGATGTTTCATTAAGCTTATTTCATTTTCAAATATACGTGCATAACCTATGGTATGAAGTGCATGCACTCTCCTTAGATTAGTAATAAAATCTCCACGCATTTATAACATTGGTTGTGAAGGATCTTTGAGTAGTAAATTCAACCATGTG
Source organism: Picea engelmannii (assembly GCA_009831015.1). Classification (NCBI taxonomy): domain Eukaryota; kingdom Viridiplantae; phylum Streptophyta; class Pinopsida; order Pinales; family Pinaceae; genus Picea; species Picea engelmannii. The sequence goes on along the minus strand of ML794465.1, from coordinate 3,224 downwards.
GAGAATATTATGGTTCATGGGCGTCATTACTCTATTTTTCCATTATTGGGAGATTTTGGATTTGTTGCTTCCATGGGTTGTGGGTCTCATTTGGAACACATGTGGATGGGAATATTGCTTCCCATTTGTTGTTTGGGAATCATGGGAATACCAGAGATTATTATTGTTGTTTTGGTTGCGTTCCTCTTCACCCACGCTGCCCACATGAGCACGGATCGAGCTCTTTCCTCCCTTAGATCGAGTTGGGCACACATATTCAGTTTAGTATGTTTAGGCAGTTGGTTGTTCTTTTTTTTTTTTATGTAATTCAGTTCAGATATATATATGTAATAGACTTGGTCCAAAAGGGGGTGATATATACATTGGAATTTTATTTAGAAGATAATTTAAAATAATTAGAGTTTCAGGAATAAAAGGAAGAGCACCCAGACCTCTGCATTATTTGTTGGTTATCTCTTGAATGTGTGAGTTTTGATTTTTAATTTCTAGTGTCGTTGTAATAGATCCCAACTCCCTACTCTCTAGAGGGGGGCCACTCTAGAGAACATGAGGAATGTTGTATTCGCTTTGTTGTACACATATTAGTTTTTATTTATTTATCTATTTTACCATTCAAATTTTACTTTGTTCCTTTTCATTTGCAAGTTGTGGTTATGTATATATGGTAGAAATTACAATCCACGGTGTTCATAGATAATCTTGTAATTTAGCTTGAATAAGATATCTCTCGTAGATCATTTTTTCTTAGAATTTACTTTCTTTAGAATGCTTGGTTGTATAAATAGGTTATGAGGACACACTTGTAATGATAGTATAGTGGCAGAGAAAGAGAAGTGATATCACATGAATAATTCATTGATGGTATCGATCCTAGAGGATTCATACATTAGATTCAAAGTAACAAGACCTCATGGTCATTTCTTGTGTTTTTTCTACAATAATGGTGTGTTTACTTTTCTGCAAGAATGAGGTGTTTGATTTTCCGTAATGTCATTTCATTTATTAGATAGAAATGTAATTTCCTTCTTATATAAGCATATTAAGAAACTAGTACAAGCTAAGAATTTGTATCCCGCACACACCATGCATGACATTTCATAAGAATACTATAAACTCTAGTTGATAAGATAAAATGCACAAGTGTTCCTCGTTAAATAGAAGATATATAGAAACATTGTCATTTTTGGCGCCATTGTCAGGGAGGTGTCAATGGTGCAATATTATTTCTTGTACTAGTTTTAGATAACACATGGTAAGGGGAAAAGAAAAGAGAAGATTTTGAATATCCTCTTTGTAGGGTCTCATACAAAGTGTTTTTCATCCATATAGTTGCATGAGTTAAAATTAGAAGGTTTTTTTGTTGTGCGGTAAGATCCACCCGTAGTACTAATCTCGTTTGCAGGAAGTTTGGCAAGAGGAAGGGAGAATTGGTGAATGTGGATTCCATTGGAGAAGGGGATGCATAAATATTCAAGCCTACATATAGATCAATTAATGAATATGTAGTGAATCTTCATTATTTCCACCAATAATATATAGCATCTTGGATTGATTGAATTCTTAGTTTAATTATATTCTTATCTTAGTCCACTCATGTTCACACCTTCCTATTGCATGTTGCCTTTACTTCCATTTTCTTCTTCCTCACTCTTTATTCCTCTCTCAATCCTACGACCCTATTTCTTACTCTTCCTATTTTTACCCTCTTTTTTCTTCATTCTTTCTCTTCTATTTTCTCTTTTTTATCCCGTATCATTTTTTTCTTTCCCCCTCCCTCTCCTTTCACTAATCCATAATAATTTTTTTCATCTTAGACTTCTCATCTCCAACCCTTGATTATTCAACATTGATTACTTCATCTCTACACCTATCCATTTGATCCTAGGCATAATTCCTAATCCACACTAGCCAATATTTTGATTCCTCGATCAACTATTTAAGCCATCACCATACAAGAATCACAATTCCATGAACAGAATGTGGAAGTTTTTTTAGAAATAGCGAGACACTCCATGGATTCCATGGTGGTTGTTTCAGGCTTTCACTATATCCACCTCATATATAATGGGACATTTCGTGTTCCCATAATGGTTATGTCAGGATCCCATTATCATTACACCATAATTTGAATTAGATGCTTGATTCTTTCTTAGGTATTTTTTCATTAGCCATAGGATCTTGCAAGGATCATATCACACAATTTAGGAGTTGGGTATTTTTAATTTTTGGTACATGGATACATTACATCAAATATTATACATTTACAAAAATTCCCACAAACCCATATCATCATTTGGAAGAAATAGCTTGTGGATCAAACTCTTGTGGCACTTGGGATCACTAATCTCACCGATCACAGAGTTCATACAGTCAATTTTCAGTAGACTAAATGGATAGATATTTAAAACATGTTTCTAGGGTGTATTATCCTATGAATATAGATTACAACTCAATCTGAGTCATCTCATTATGATATCATACGAGAAATTTATTCCCTAATTACTAACTCCCTATCCTAAATCTGCACTGATAAAACTATGTTTCCTCAGTTGTTCTTTGGTATAATTGACCCGTCAATTTTTCATTTTTGCAAAACCTATTTCTACTGGATATACATACATTAATATACTTTCATCTCCAAGTGGAATCAAGTCGATCCATCATTATACACAAAATGTATACCAAAACAAACCTTGACAATTGGTCTAGGATGAAAATTAAAAACAATGATGTTGGAAGGTTTACAGTTGGGAGTAAGCTTGTCATTGATGGCAAGAACAGCGATGGCAAAGATCAGCATGATCAGCAGCACAGTGATAATGGAAGAGTAAAACTCCATTTTAGAATTTCGGATACCGGGAGTTGAAGTGTCGAAACACTTCATCACCGAAGTGGCAAAATCGCGAAGTGACGAAATCGCAAGGTGGACGAAATCGCAAAGCGGAAAAATCGCGAAGGTGGACGAAATCGCGAAGTGGCGAAATCACGAGAAGATCTGGGCCATCTACGAAGTCTCAATAGCCATTAGATATGGTGAAGTTGCAAAGAAGATAAGTCCAAGAGTCATCCAACTCCCCAAAACTGTGAAGGAATCCTGGCCGTCCATCGGGGAGAGTCGTGGACCGTTGATCAAGAGGACGCGTGGCGGAAGATCGTCATGTCGCTGACTGGAAATTCAAAGGAACGGGGTTCCCTAACTTCTCGAATTCGTGATATGAGAAATC
>ML794464.1:361939-380283 GCA_009831015.1 Picea engelmannii | reverse complement strand
ATTTTTAATGCTCAATGTGAAGATGTGTTTTATGGTTTCATGCATATGTTGAATGGGTATATAAGATGATTCTATCACAGGTTATTATGTTATTATGGTTTCACGCACATGATAAATGAATGTATGTTAAGTGAATGATTAGGATGAATAATGTTATGTTAAGTGATGATTAGGATAATGGTTCAACAATAAGGAGATTGAGTTTTCTATAGATCAGAACCATAATCCATAGATCAATGCAGAAGAATGGTTACAAAGCTATTCTTTTACGCATCTACATGAAATTTTCTTTGTTGATTTCCCAAATGTGTTATCATAGTGGATCCAGAGATTTGTTGAATAGATCGAAAGGTATCTCACCGAGGTTTCAAGAAATTAGGCTCATGAGTTAATTCAACAAGTCAATGCTATCAGAAATAAGGTATCACATGCAGTTGATTACTGGATAGATAGTGTGTTGGGAGGATATGTTACTGAATTTTCTATAGATTGTACTCAATCATATAGTGTTGTTGAAAGATAATTCTTTAAAGGACCACGTGAAAGATACTCGAAGTAGCTATCTACTTGAATTAAGATGTTGTTGTGTAATAAGGGAGTCATGAAGATGGAATCTGATTTCCTTAGCAGCTAAGCACCTTTGTGCATAGGGGGAATTGGGGGCTGACCAGGGAATGGTATGAGTGTTGCAGGGAAGAATGAATGAGGAATAGATGATTTGATGATGTCGAGAGAGGAAGAAGGTGCAATAGTAGAAGATATTGGAGTATTGCGTAGTGGTAAGAGATTTAGGTTGAATAGGAAGAGGACTATGGTTGAGAGAGAAGGTCAACATAATGAGTTTGAAGAGAGAGACACTGGAGTAATATTCCAGATCATACCATGCACAAAATATTATCTCAGTATGGTAGAAAAAGATCCCACTCTGTCTAGAATTTTATGTCGAACCCACGACCCCTTGTGCGTCTCCAAAGTATGAATAAAATTTGGCAATTGTAGTTAGTAAGGGAAGTACAGATAGTATTCAAGGGAGTCAGAACAATGGAATTAGTACAGTAAATCAACTTCAGATAATGCCACGGAGAAGAAATAATTCATAGAATATGATGGCGGGAGTAGATCCCACCTTAAGGATTCCTCTCTTTTAGGGGGCAGGTTCAGAAGATACAAAACAACATTTGTTCATTTTTGAAAGGATATGGGATGTGAAGAACATCTTGGATGATGATGTGGAGATTGCCCAGTTGGAAACAAACTTTAGAGAATGTGCACTATAGTGGTACATGAAGTATCATAATACTACACCTGTGGGATAAACTAGAGCATTAACAGAGGTAAAACAAGCACTGTTGAAAGAATTTGATGTAGACCCCCTACCTCAGCAGGGTCTACTCACCCCCGACCTCTGAATAATTCTTCTTTTGAGCCGAATTAACTCTTTCGGGCTCTTTCTAGAACCCTTCGAACAAATCCACAGGGCCCCCTTTTTCTCCTCTGGCACAGGCCTTCAACAAAATCTGTGCACGCACCCTTTTCCCTTGGCGCTCTTCTCTCTGTTCTGACCCGACATACCTTTCACGGTTTTTAGGGTTTCAGGACTCCTATGAATGAATTCTCCCCAGTTATTTGTCCTCTTGGACTTCCGGTCTCCGAAAATGTCGAAAAGGCACAATGCCTCAATTGGCTCCTCCCTTGGCCTTTTGGGTCTTCACATTTTGTTGTTTCACAAGTCGGGACTCCCAAGCTCCAGACTCCTGGCCTCTCGAGTACCTGGTACCCAGAATGCCAAAATGATGACCCACGATAATATGCCACCAACTTTTCGCAATTCGGGGAATCGCGAAGAGAGTGTTCTCCCTTCTGTACTTTGTCTTTCAAAATCCCAGTTCACGAAATACTGAACTGGCTTGGCGTTCTCTCTTTCGGAGTTTCATGATTCAGGGAATCGCGATGTAAGGGCCCTTCCTTTCCCCTTTCGAACCTCCAGTGGACGAAATGACGAAATGGCAAAATTCCGAGATACCCAACACCTGTTCTTTCAGGATTTTTCATTTCACGAAATCAGGATGCGTGGGATGTCCTTGCTTCTTGGAACCTCTGGTCACCGAAAATCCAAAATGGCTCGACGCTCTCTCCTTCGGGATTTCTCGTTTCACGGAATTTGGATACAAAGGGTATCCCTTCTCCTTGGAGTCTCCGGTCACCAAAAAGATGAAATGCCAAAATGCCAAAATGCTGAAATGTTGTGGCGTTCAATCAATGGCTCACGGAAATCCCTGTGATTGACAGCTCACGTCGAATCGGGATTTTGCTATTTCATGATTCGGGGTTCTTAAGGACAAGCGCCTTTGTCCTTCCACCTCCTGGTACCCGAAGTGTCGAAATGAACGTTGAGAAACTCTCCCTGCTAACCTCCTCCCAACTCTACCTGATCCGATGACCTGTAGGGTTTCGGTCTTCCCCCTCGAGGGTTCTCCACCATCCATTTGGATTTATGAAATCTCCTCTTAGATCTATGCAGGGTTAAAGATTGTGCTCCTTTCTTCAATCGAACGGCCTGCGGGGATTTCCACCTCAATACAGCGCTCGACGACGTTCTTCCTTCTGAGCTTTTACTCAATTTCGACTTAGGAGATTTCTAAGTTTGCGAATATTCGGTCTTCGCTCCTTCTAGGGAATGGGTTCCTGGATCCTGATAACACTTTCTGAAGTGTTATTCTTCCTGAGCTTTGTCTGGTTTAGACTCCGGCTCCCGCACACTCCTTGCATCTGAGGGAGTTCAATAGCTCAGATTCACGACGTTTTCTCTCTGGCTCAATGCACACCTTGTAGAGCTCCCAGTGAAGAGAAAACAATTCCACAATGTTCCTCCCTGGCTCGATGCACACCTTGTAGAGCTCCAAATGAAGAGAAACAATTGAAACTGCCAAAATCTCACAGTTCCATTTACTTGTTTATAAAACAGAAAATAACAGGAAAATACACAGTCCAAGCTCAACACCTTTGGATCAATTTTCCATTATTTTATATTCACAAGTGCCCAATGGCTACAGATTACACTCAAAATTACAGGAACTCAAAAGAAGATTTTTCTCCTGCTGCTCACAGTTCTCTCTTACAACTAATTTTTCTCTTTATTCCAGCTCTCCTCTTCTCACTGGGTGTGTCAACTTCTACATAAATCAAAGATGGTTCTAGGGTTTCCCCTGGCTACTTGCCTACTCTAAAATTCATCCTATGCTATTTAAGTCCAGTCGCATTCCAGAGCCGAAGTGGAAACTTCTGCTCTATTTACAATTTCAAAAACTTGCTTCACAGGGTAAAATTCGACACCGGTTCAACCATGCCTCAAAAAGTGAATCCTGGCGCTGAGTGGAGACGGATCCCGAAATCTGTTGTAGCCGCCCACGTCGAAGTTCTGAAAGAACTCGCATGTGTTGAATGTTCTCTCCTCTATGCGCTTGACATAATGCTCATGCATCATACTCCCCTTGACAAAAATTCATGGACTCCTGTCCATGAGCTCCTCTACTGATTTTCCCTGCTTCTGGATAGCAGCTTCATTTTCCCAACTGGAATATTCAATTGGGTGTCCCTCCCATTTGACCAAATACTCAAAATAAGTCTTCCTCCTGGTCTTCTTGCCAATATTTTGATCCAGAATCTTCTCCATCTGTAGCTTCTCTGCCACAGGCATCTGCTTCTCCCACTGAATCTTTCCATGATCTTCTAATCCTTTTGTGTCATATTTCTTGTAAGGATACAGGTCTGAAATATTGAATATAGGTGAAATGCCCACACCATCTGGCAGTTCGATCTCATAGGCGTTTACATCAAACTTCCTCAAGATCTTAGAGGGTCCTATCTTCTTCATCTTCAATTTGTTATATGTTACCCTAGGGAACCTTTCCTTCCTAAGATGTGATCAAACCTAATCTCCCACTTCAAATTGAAGTTCCCTGCGATGTTGATCAACTTTGTGCTTTTATTTCTGGTTAGAACTATATAATTGTTCTTTGATCTGACGAGTCTCTGCATCTCAGCAGCAAAATCCTCTGCTCCAACGCTTCTGATCTCTCCCTGTTCCAAGTCCCTTAACTCAAAAACTTCCATGGGTTGCATTCCATAGAGTATTTGGAATGGGCTCCTTCCAGTGCTTCTATTTGGTGAGTCATTGTATGCAAATTCTGCTTGTGGCAGAATCTGATACCACTGGTTATGGTGTTCAGTAACCAGGCTTCTCAATAAGTTTCCCAAACTTCTATTTACCACCTCAGTCTGCCCATCTGTCTGAGGGTGATAAGTTGAGATGACGGAAAAATCTATCCCCATCTTCTTCCACAACGTCCTCCAAAAGTGACCAACAAATTTTGTGTCTTTGTCTGAGATAATGCTCCTGGGTAGGCCGTGAAGTCTCACAACTTCTCTGAAAAACAGATTTTCAACATGTGTTGCATCACTGGTCTTCTGGCATGGGATGAAATGTGCCATCTTTGAAAATCTATCCACCACCACAAATATGGAGTCAAATCCCCTTTGTGTTCTCAACAATCCCAACACAAAATCCATGCTTATTGCATCCCAAGGCCTCTCTGGTATTGGCAATGGTTGATACAATCCAGTGTTCTATCTTTTCCCTTTGCATGTTGGTAGATTCTACATCTGTTCACCAACTTTATCACATATGTTCTCATACCTGGCCAATAGTACGAGCTGCTCAACTATGCAAACATTTTATCATGGCTGAAGTGTCCAGCCAATACTCCACTATGCTTCTCCTTCAGAAGATTGTCCCTCATTGAGCATCTTGGTATGCACAATTGATTTCCTCTGAACAACAATCCTTCCTGAACCATATACTCTGTCCACTGACTTCTATTTGGATTTTTTTTTATTTTGGATAGGTTAAGATTAGAATATTAGATGCAGAAGGAAAGAAGATGCAGAGAAAACATAAATGAGAGGAGGTGTGAGGTGTGTAAAGTAGGAGTGAATTTGCCGAAGAATGTCTAGAGGAGGTGTGAGGTGTGTAAAGTAGGAGTGAAGTTGTGGAAGAAAGTCCAAAGGAGGTGTGTAAAGTAGGAGTGAAGTTGTAGAAGAAAGTCCAAAGGAGGTTTGAGGTGTGTAAAGTAGGACTGAAATTGTGCAACAAAGTCATAGGATGTTCAATGAACTCATATGAAATGCTTTAGGAAATGGAGGATTTCATGAAAAATGAAATATTAATCATGATATTGCCTCAAATAACCATAATAGGGAGTATAATTTTTTATCAACAAACGTGAAAAGTCGTCACCTACTATCATTCTAGATCAGCATTAAATCCCAAAAGAAATCAAATTTATTATCATTAGTAAATGTGAATAGGATTTTCATTCTATCTCCACAAAATACCAACCCAGGTGGCAAGATTAAGGTTTTTTTTAAAATATTATATATGTATTTTAGTGCCTTAACCTTGTAAACCATAGCTTGTTTTGACCACTAAGCAAAAGCTAGAAATAATGAACCAATTTTTACCTTCATGATGAAATGTATGGAAGGTAGATATTGTACATATAAGAGATAATGAGATGAGAAACAATCATAAGAAATTGACATACAAATGCTTCTAGATGTCATAATTGTAAAGTGGTTTTTAATGCAAATAGCTAAGCTCAAGAGAAAGTATCAATATTAAGTATTTTTAATTTTTGTTTAATTTTATTATTATGTTTTAAACAAATGTGTTTTCCAAGGAAGCCTATTATGTCAAATTAAATTTATCTAATAAAAACTTAGTATTTATGTTTTTTAAACAAAAACTTTTTTTTTTCGAGAGAATAAAATCAATAACATTTTTTTATAAAACATTAAACAATAATCATAAATTGTAGTTTATAGAGAATTGGGATAATCCCCACATGACACAAACTAATAATGAAAAATAATCATGATCTTTCAATACATAATCATACACCATAGAAACAAACTAATTATATTTACACAATGAGTATCATAAATCATCACACTAAAAAGACTAGCAGGCATTATAAATCACAATACATTTTAACAATGGACATCATAAAGAATTACACTAAGGATACTAGTGGGTATTATAAATAACAATGTGTCTTAACAATGGACATCATAAATAATAACACTAAGAACACTAATAGACATGATAAATCACACTACATCTATGAACATCATAAATCATCGCACTAAAAATACTAGGGAGTATTATAAATCACAATAAATCTTAACAATCAACATAATAACTAGTAAACTAGTGAACATTAGAAATTACAATACATATTATCAATAAACATCACAAATCATCACCCTAAGCAGATTAGTTGGCATTATAAATAGCAATACAACTTAACAATATACATCATAAATCATTACACTAAGATGACTAGTAAGCATTATAGATCACAATACATCTCAATAATACATTTTATCAATAAACATCAGAAATCATCACCCTGAGAAGATTAGTGGACATTATAAATACCAATACAACTTAACAATGGACATCATAAATCATTACACTAAGATGACTAAAATGACTAGTAAGCAATATAGATCACAGTACATCTTAACATTACATTTTATCAATAAACATCACAAATCATTACCCTAAGAAGATTAGTGAGCATTATAAATAACAATACAATTTAACAATAGACATCATAAATCATTAACTAAAATGACTAATAAACATTATAGATCACAATATATCTTAACAATAGAAATCATAAATCATCACACAAAAAAACTAATAAACATTATAAATCACATTTCATAAATCATCACAGTAAGAAAACTAATGGTCTTTACAAATCACAATTTACATAGAAACATCATAAATCATCACAAAACTATTGTTCATTACACATCACAATTACATACATCTTTACACAATTACATACATCTTTAAGAGACATCATAAATCATCACACTAAGAAGACTAGTTAGCATATAAAACACATTACATCCTCAAAATGACATTTTATCACTAACAATGACATTTTACTACTATCATTTCGTTAATCTAGATTCACTGGATACAAGTTTACCAAGAATGATACCACGGACGTGTTCCTATTATTCATCTAATTCGTTATTATTAAAACATATGCCCAACATATACCCCGTGGATCCAACATTATCTCGTCATTTCTGTCTTCAAATCTTAGATTGCAGGGTAACGGTTCTAGTGATTTCATCCTCAAATCTCTGCATGACAACGGACGGCCAGCGGAGAGCAACGGCTATTCCTTCTTGGCCGTTCGTATTTCGATGCGCGGAAAAGAGGCAGAACATGCCGGCAACGGCTTCCAGTCCGCTTCCTGCAGGCCCTCCGGCGACTGCATTTCCCCAACCGAAGTCTACATCCCGGTAAGCGATTTTGGAAACGTCCGAGGCAAAAATGGCGCCCACCATTGTCAAGAAAGGACGCCCTTTCAATTCCATTAAGTCTATAACCGATCTCACGTACTCGTCGTTCACAGCCATTTTCGCTTGGTTGATCAATTTCACAGCGAAAGAAAGCGGGGTCTTTGACAGGTCTCCTGCTGTTGTCTTCGCGCATGCGAAGGCAATCGCATTGCCATAGAAACCCTCGGGAAGCGGTGGCACTAATATTGTGCGGACGTCTACGGGAAATATGAAGCACACTTCCTCCTCCGCGGGCATTCGTTGAGCCCTCGTTCTTGAACGCCACAGACACGCCGATAGAACATCAAAGGTTGTGCATTTGCCTTGCTCTCCTACTGCTTGTCTCTTCAGCGACTCGATCTCCTTGGGACCAAAAAAGAATGAATTGTGGCTCAAGTCCTTCTCCGGAACCATCTGACCATCCTTGTCTTCTATTTGATCATATGCGTAAAGGGTAGATTTCACTGTGGGGTTCGTGCGTGGTCGGAGGATTTCTCTTTTCCACACCGGAAGTACGGAAGGCCTTGCTGCCCCCTTTGACATTTCGCACAGAGCGCTCATAAACTGAAATATGCCACGACCGTCGCTCATGGTGTGATTCCACAGCAGGGTGAATACGAACCCTCCGCATCTCAAACGTGTTACCTGAAAGTTCGAATAATTTAATGAATATTCAACCGATACAGATAAATCTGAATTGATTTCATCGAAGACGAAAATTCCCACAAGAAAACTCTAACCTGAATGAGTATGAGGGGAGATTTGGTAACATTTCGTGAGACGATCTCCGGGAGCAGGAGATCATCCCGGCAGGGAATTGGTGTCCGGAGGTCTCCTAATTCCTCCAGGGAAACATCGGCGTCGACTTCTACAAACAGTACGCCTTCGCCTGTACAGTCGACCATGAGCTTCCCGGCGGGCGCATCTCTCAATCTGCCCGCGAAAGGATAGTAGTGCACCAAAACCTTCGCCAGCCCTTCTCTGATAACTCTGGCCGGATCCTTGTCACCCTTCTTCAACGTGTTGGACTGATAAAAGTGAAGGACGGGAATATGACATCGATAAGTGGCTTGATCATCGATATTGGAAAGGTATAGAAACTCCTTTGGAGTAGGCAGGGAAGGAGGGACGAGAACAGCTGGCTTTCTAGTCACGTTGAATCTCAGAGACGGCATGTAAAAAAACCACTGAATATAGACAACCCGAACCTACAAACCGAGCACTCCATCCACAGGAACATATATAGAGGAGGAGGAGGAGGATACGCATGCAAAGATATCACAAAGAAGCTCCGTCCTCAAAAAGTGTGTTAATCGTGATTAAAATAATTTTAACATCTAAAATATTTTAATTTAAATATATAAAATAATAAAATATTTAGTTAAATATTTTATTTTAAATATATAAAATAATAAAATATTGAGTTAGTTTTGATTTAGTTAAAATAATTTTGATCCTGTTATTAAAGATTTTACTTTTGGTGGTTTATAAATCAATGGTATTGAATAACATATAGTATTTGACTATAATATAATATGATAAACTTATTTAAAAAATTGAAAAGCTTTATAAAATGTTTTATAAAATTTAATTTAAAATTTATTAAAATATAATAAATATTGAGTTAGTTTTTATTTAGTTAAAATAATTTTGATCATTTTGGTGATTTATAAATCAAGGGTATTGAATAACCCATAGTATTTGACCATAATATGATAAACCTGTTTAAAAAATTAAAAAATTGAAAAACTTTATAAAATGTTTCATAAAACCTAATTTAAAATTTACTTAAATATAATAAATATTTATTAAATACTTGTTTTAAAACTTATAATTATAGTTATAATAATTCATGGTATTTCACCCTGATATAATATTTAATATGATAAAACTTATTTAAAAACTTGAAAAACTCTCCTATAAAATCTTCATCTAATTTAATTTAGCTAATTTAATTATTTAATAAAAAATAGTAAATATTTATTAAATAGATTTAACAAAAATAAGTAAATATTTATTAGATAAACTTAAAATATCTAATTAAATATTTTATTTTAAACATATAAAATAATAAAATATTGAATTAATTTTGATTTAGTGATGTATTAACTAAAATAATTTAGAATTCCGTTATTAAAGTTATTAATGAGCTTACTTTTAATGGTTTATAATTTCATGATACTGGTTAACCCATAGTATTTAGTATTTGACCATCATATGATAAGCCTAATTAAAAATTGAAAAACTTTATAAAATGTTTCATCAAAACCTAATTTAATTAATTTAACATTTAATAAAATATTTATTAAATATTTGTTTTAAAATTTATAATAATCCATGGTATTTGATCATATAATTTATAATATAATAATAATAATCTTTTTTTAAGGTCAAAACCAAGCTACATCAAATTGGTGTATGAAACCCTTTTGTTTGTGGGACAAGGGACCCCCCAAATTAGTGTATGAGACCTTAGTGGTGTTTGACTGGTAGACTTGATACATACCCTACCCTACCCCATCTGAATTTGAACTTGTGACTTCTTAAAAAGAAACACATATTCTTAACCATTTGAGGCACTCATATTTTTATAATATTTAATATGATAAAACTTATTTAAAAACTTAAAAAACTTTCTTATAAAATCTGTCATATATCTAATTTAACTATTTTAAAAAACTAATAAATATTTATTAAATACTTATTTTAAAACTTTATTATAAAATATCTAACATAAACTGATTTAACCAAAAAAAATAAAATTTATTAAATAAATTTAACAAAAATTATAGATTTAAAAAAAATAATAATAAATATTTATTTATTAATTACTTATATGAATATTGATTTTATGTATTTCAGTATTTTTCTTGTACCTATAAAGATATCACACACAAGTTCCATCCATTAAAGGTATACTAGATACAAACAAAAAGATCTCAAGGAAGTTCCATTCGTTAAAAGTATGCAAGGGTCTGTCTCATATATGGAGAAAGGACACAACAACCATATATGGAGTTCAGGTAGGTGGAGAATTTTTTTCGAGATCCAGACTCTCAAGGATTTGCGGGTCCTGCCCATGCTCGCCTCATGCGGTATTTGGCTGTCACATAATGCTGGGATATTTGAAGGTAAGGTTTCCACAACTATTAAAATTCCCCACCAATCATTGGCACTCATAGCGAGTTTCAAGCTGACAAAGAAACTGTAAAATAACAGGGTTATATTATGTAGTAACAATTATTTTCCTAAGTAAAATATGTTATTATTTAATAATAATTAAATAATATAATTATGTTTGAATGATAATGTTGATAATGTTAATGTGTAGTATTGATTATTTTTCTTTGTAAAATAATGTTAATGTGTAATAATTTTTTTTCTAGTCAGAAAAATTGTGAACATAGAATAATCTTCTAGCATATTAAATTTTTTTTCTAAGGTATCAGTATCTATTTGATCTTCAAATACGGGAATATAAAAATTAACTTATACTTTGAAGGGAGAGGTTCCTCCAAGGTGGTCGTTTGATGAATATGTGCTTGTTTCTATCGACATGTGTGGAAGGATGTGGGAAAAATTGTCCATCATTTCATCCTTCTGTCACACAAGAGTTTGCTCAAGCAAAATGTTCATAGAATATTATACTCTATTGTTTTTCTTTTCTTCTGCCATAAAGGGTTTTTTGGGCATGCGAGAGCGGTTGTCCTCAAGAGAGACAAGCTTGAGAACCAACTTTTTATACTCGGACCTCATCGGGAACATGCACTGAAAAACGACCAAAAGCATTATGCTCTGATACCATTGATTCAGATTATTTTCAGAATGAAATGAAAGAAGAGATATTACAATGGAATACACATAAAAATTTCCAGAAACAACGAAATACAACAATACATGATTTCTAATATAAAAAAAATGTAGAGAGACTTTAAAAATACAGAGTCCAAGACATGCTAGAATGGTTGCAGCTTTATCTCTGAGAATAGATGTGATGGCTACACTCATTCACAAGAATATGATTACAATGAGGATCTGAGAGCCTTTTATGATAAAAATGAATTCCAAAAACCTATACATCCAATAACCTAACCCTAGGAGATGAAGCGCTAAGATTCATGTGGACCCCGTTGGGGTAAGTTAGTACATTAACATCCTGAGGTCGTAACATTTGCATACGATCTTCGTTTTAGGCGTGTGATAACTCTTTGGAAATGTATTTTTGAGAAATATGCATTATTCCCTAAAAATATAACTTTGTCTATAGTTTGACTATGGCAAGCCAAGAAAACATTGTTTAGATCCCCAAAATGGCCTTGGAAGTACATAAAGATGTACTGATATGAGAACTTCCAAAATAATCTAGTTGGAATAGGTGGGAGACCACCAATATCCACCTGGATGTTGTGTAGGGCTTCAAGATAGCCCTGTAAGTCCAAAACCCACAATTACAAAGAATTTTTTAGATTATAGAGAAACGTGTTGAACTGAAAACGGTCAAGATGAGCCAGTTAGAATTTGGAACAAGTGGGTGGTCACCATTATCCACTTGGATCAGTACTATTGTTCGACCCCACACAAATGTCAAAGAGTTATAGCATAGGGTAAACCTTTGTTGGTAGGAACCATAAAAAACTCTAACTCTTAGGACGAAAAAAAAATTGGTTGATGCACTCAACATGATAGTACATGAAATTCATGCTACAACCATTAGCATGTATAAAGTTTATCTTAAATGAAAATTTTCTGAGGCTACAAAAGAAAATTTGCAGTACATGGAGTTAGTAACAAAATTACAACAAGGTAAAATGCAACATGAAGTTGAAGATTATAAATTGGGAAATGATGAAATTCTCTTGTACAGCAACATAATTTATGTACCCAATTCTCATGAATTGAGGAGTATTATCTTGAAAGAGATGCATAATGTACCTTATGTTGGACATCCAGAATGTTAAAAAACCATTGTCATTGTCAAGAGACAATATAATTGGCCAGGAATGAAGAGGGAAATTGTTGAGTACATTACTAAATGTCTGGAGTGTTAAAAGGTCAAGGCTAAGGATAGACACACAGTTGGGTTATTACAACCATTTCTCTGTTGAAATAATGTAGCTACGAAGAGCATTCTTATTATTATTGGATTAAATCCTCATTGCGGATTAATCATGTCATTATTATTATTATTGTTATTGGATTAATCCCCATTGTGGATTAATCATGTCGGTAATTGTATAAGGACCAAATCCCCTTTTGTGTATTGGTCATCGGACAATTATAAAGGGCAGAATAAGAAGTCGGCCCCAATAGTTATTATGGAAGACCCATAATTAATTAAAGGTGGGCTTACCCACCCAGAGTGAGAGGTTGGCCCTGCCAGTGGTGACCTTTCACATGTCCCAGTTTTGTATATATAGGAAGCTAGCGCCTCACTTCTAACACACAACTCACTTGCTCATTCTCTTATGAGGCAAGCTACAATTACCAGTTGGAGAGAGGGAGAAGAGTGGTCTATCTCTTGGGGAGGAATATCTATATTTTTTTGAGTTATCTCTTCAACATTGTATAAGCTATTTATGATAAGGAAGTTTTGTTGGGTTTTCTTCCCCTAGAGCATTTCCCAGGATAAATGTTGTGTCTCTTGTGAATGTGTATTTCTCTGTGATCTTGTTCTTATGATGCTCTTATCTATTGAAATGAAAAGAACTATAATAATGGCATAAACATTAACATGGTTTCAGAGCCAACCTAAAGGAAACACTATTTGCAAGAGAAAAACATCACTGCTGCAGCACTTGCAAATTAGGGTTTTGAAAAATTATCTCTTTTTAGCTCCCTAAACATCTAGAAAGTTGTGCTCTCCCCCCAGGATCAATTTGTCACCTAGAGCAGACCTTTTCAGTAGCTAGATCTCCCAGAAAGTGAAACCCTAGTTTCACAAAAGTACCAGAAGTACCAGAAAACTAGTACCAAAAGTACCAGAAGTACCAGAGTACCAGAAGTACCAAAAGCACCAGTCCAGAAATCTGCAGATCAGATTTGACGGGGTAAAAATTGGATTTTCTCAGATCTGAGGACACCAGGATACTCGCCTCAGCCAAGCACACCTCTTGGTAAGGTCAAAATTTGATTTCGAGCATTTTCAATTTTTGGTTATTTTTGTTGCTACAAGTACAAGATGTCTACAAGCACAAAGCTTATTGAGAAACTAGAAAGCATAGACAACTTCCATGCCTGGAAGTATAGGATCAGTCTGATCCTTGCAGAGAATGACCTATCAAGATTTATCAATGATCTGAAAATAGAAGGCTGACTTGTTATGCTATTCAATCACCCTCTACTTCATTAAAATAAACTTTACAGGACCTTGCTTCATGTGTTAAAATATGCCAAATAAATTATGTGCTAAGTTTATGCTTCTTTCTTTAAATGTCCATGTGTGATGAAATGTTCTTTTAAATGGTTAAATATGTACTTTAAATAAATACACAACAACACAACTTGCAGCAAATAAACCATCAAACTCAGAACAATCACAACATGATAAAGGAGTTCACCCCCCTCTGGGCTACATCTCCTTCAGCCTCCATCAATGGACTTGGCTCTCTCGGATTAATTTGTCAAAATTTATTTTACAAGCTGTTGCTCAACTCCAATGGAAAAACAGACTGCACCATTGGGATCATAACACATAAAAACCCCAAAAATGACTAATAAAACTCTGAAAACGGATCATGGCTCATCCGGGCATGACCTCTTCTATATGTGGCCATAAGCTTCCCTGAGCTTCTCTTTGGAAAAATAACCTGTAAAATTCCTCAAAAGCCTCTGAAACCTGTCGCAATGTGTTCATATCATATCAATTAGCCAAAAATGATTATTCAATCACATAAAACAAACATAGGCTCACCAAAACATGTCCTCCATCAATGAGGGCTTCAAGCTCCCTAGAGCTTGTTGAAACTTCAATGGATAAAAACCTACAAAATAAGTCTTCAAATGGCCTTGATAACAGTTCCAATGGATCTAGGACGTCCAAAAACCCCTAGCTGGGCTTTTACGACACCTTAATTAGCCAAAAGATGAAGAAGTTAGGCCTCCTCCATTTTCCTCCTTCAAGCTTGTTGTCTCTTCATCTACAAAATGCACCTTTCCTAAACGAACCTGGAACACACGCAATATATAGCGTGAAAGCCCAACACCGGGTGCAACTGCAAAAATGATCAAATTGGCGAACAGTTAGGGCGAGCATAGCCCCTAACTGCCAAGGCCGAGGTCATGTGACTCATAGGACCAAGTCTTAACACGTAAAAAGGGGCTCCAATGCCATGGGCGCATGCAAGTGTGACAAGTGGCGGGCGTATTTGGTGGGAAACCATTTGAAAAAACATACTCGTGCGCCATTCCAAGAGGCATGGTCACATGGCGCGTATAGAAACCGGGGGCTGGGGCTAAGCCCCAGCCCGAACCTGGACCATATGGTGGTGTATTGGCAAGGCGGCCTTTGTAAAAGCTTTGGACTATAGTAGAGGTCTAAGGTTCAAATCCCACGGACTCATAAAATTTTACACACCCAAACTCATAACAGGGTGCCACGTGGCAGCCCATGACTGGGCCATGTGGCACCTCATAATTTGCCAACAACCATGCCACGTGTCGCATTGTGATTCTCTCTCAATTGTCAGCCAATCTGAAACTGCCACATCACCTCTGCCACGTCAGCATATGACCATGCCATGTCACCTCTGCCACATCATCATACGGTCATGCCACGTCATCCTGTACGGACTGTACAGTCAGCGTCCTTTTTTTATTTCCCTGTTTGACGATTCAAACAGATCACAATATCTCTCACTCCTAATGTCCATTTGAGATGAAACTAGTTGCATTGGGTTCGCAACAACGAGGCCTATGCACTCATTCGTTTTGAGGCAATTATGAGAATGCTGATTTTTGGGCTAAATTTTGACCCCTAGTCCAAATTTTGATCACACCTTCCCATTGAAAGGATTTTGGACCCACAAAAGCTTATGATTATCTGTCTGATCTCCAATACTCTTCGTCTTTCAAGTTATATCAACTGATTCTACTTGAAGAGTCTTTTGATAATCACCTGGATACCTTGACATGCCTTGCACTGCAACTGGCTATGTCCCTCAACCACTGTTCTCTGGCTGCTGCTGACCCACTGTTCTCTCTGTGCTTGGAAGACTGCCAACCTTCCCACTGAGAATAGAAGGCTGACTTGTTATGCTATGCAAGCACCCTCTACTTCATTAAAATAAAATTTACAGGACCTTGCTTCATGTGTTAAAATATGCCAAATAAATTATGTGCTAAGTTTATGCTTCTTTCTTTAAATGTTCATGTGTGATGAAATGTTCTTTTAAATGGTTAAATATGTACTTTAAATAAATACACAGCAACACAACTTGCAGCAAATAAACCATCAAACTCAGAACAATCACAACATGATAAAAGAGTTCACCCCCCTCCGGGCTACATCTCCTTGAGCCTCCATCAATGGACTTGGCTCTCTGGGATTAATTTGTCAAAAGTTATTTTACAAGATGTTGCTCAACTCCAATGGAAAAACCGACTACACCATTGGGATCAGAACACATAAAAACCCCAAAAATGACTAATAAAACTCTGAAAATGGATCATGGCTCATCCGGGCATGACCTCTTCTACATGTGGCCATAAGCTTCCATGAGCTTCTCTTTGGAAAAAACACTTGTAAAAGTCCTCAAAATCCTCTAAAACCTGTCTCAATGTGTCCAGAGCATATCAATTAGCCAAAAATGATTATTCAATCATATAAAACAAACATAGGCTCACCAAAACATGTCCTCAATCAATGAGGGCTTCAAGCTCCCTAGAGCTTGATGAAACTTCAATGGCTAAAAACCTGCAAAATAAGTCTTCAAATGGCCTTGATAACAGTGCCAATGGATCTAGGATGTCCAAAAACCCCTAGCTGGGCTTTTATGGCACCTCAATCGGCCAAAAGATGAAGAAGTTAGGCCTCCTCCATTTCCTCCTTCAAGCTTGTTGTCTCTGCATCTACAAAACACACCCTTCCTAAACGAACCTGGCACACATGCAATATATAGCGTGAAAACCCAGCATTGGGCACAATCACAAAAATGGTCAAATTGTTGAACAGTTAGGGCATGCCTAGCCCCTAACTTCCAAGGCCGAGGTCATGTGAGTCATAGGACCAAGTCTTAACATGCAAAAAGGGGCTCCAATGCCATGGGCGCATGCAAGTGTGACAAGTGGCAGGCGTATTTGGTGGGAAACTGTTTGAAAAAACATACCCGCACGCCATTCCAGCTGGCATGGTCACATGGCGCGTATAGAAACTGGGGGCTAGGGCTAAGCCCCAGCTCGAACCTCCGCCCAACATTTAAATAATTAAAATTTAAATATACGTGCGCCCACATATATAACAAGGACCATATGGTGGTGTATTGGAAAGGCGGCCTTTGTAAAAGCTTTGGACTATAGTAGAGGTCCGGGGTTCAAATCCCACGGCCTCATAAAATTTTACACACCCAAACTCATAATAGGGTGCCACGTGGAAGCCCATGACTGGGCCACGTGGCACCTCATAATTTGCCAACAACCATGCCACGTGTCGCATTGTGATTCGCTCTCAACTGTCAGCCAATCTGAAACTGCCAAGTCACCTTTGCCACATCAGCATATGGTCATGCCACGTCACATCTTCCACGTTAGCGTACGTTCATGCCACATCATACTGTACGGACTGTACAGTCAACGTCCTTTTTTTATTTCCCTGTTTGACGATTCGAACAGATCACAATATCTCTCGCTCCCGACGACCATTTGAGATGAAACAAGTTGCGTTGGGTTCGTAACAACGAGGCCTATGCACTCATTGATTTTGAGGCAATTCTGAGAATGTTTATTTTTGGGCTAAATTTTGACCCCTGGTCCAGATTTTGATCAATCAAAGAAGAAGTGGAGGAACCTGAAGATGCCGTAGAGAAAGCAAAGCATCAGAAGGACTCAATCAGGGCTCAGAGAATCATTGCATACTTAATCAAAGACCACCTGATCCCATATGTATCGTCAAAGAAAACTATGAAGGAGATGTTTGATGCTCTAAACAAACTATATGAAGGAAAGAACATCAATCGAAAGATGAATCTAAAAACTCAGTTGAAGAATACCAAGATGCAGAAAGGAGAAATGATTCAAGAATATTTTTCCCAAATCTTAGAAATAAAAGAACAGTTGAAAGTGATTGGAAACACCATTGACGAAGATGAATTTGTAATAACATCCCTAAATGGTCTCGCAAGACCTTGGGATGCCTTCATCCAGTCAGTATGTGGCAGAAAGGAGAAACTACAGTTTGAAAGCCTATGGGAAGAATGCACCCAAGAAGAGACAAGGGTAGCCAACCGTGAAGCACTACTAGCAAGGGACGATGATCAAGCCCTAGCTACTCATACAAAAGGAGGAAGGAAGAAACCCTACTTCAAAAGGGAATCTCATAGAGAACCACAACCATCAAACAAGTTCAACAACCAAGAATCTCATTCAAAGAATTATCAGAAGAAAGGACAATGCAAGGGACGAGATCTCTCATCTATAAAATGCTATCATTGTGATAAGATGGGACACAAGGTGAATAATTGTCCAGTCATAAAAGAAGAGTACAAGAGGAAGCACAAAAGGCAACATGCTCACATTGCTGAAGATGAAGAACCACCTAAGAAGATGATTAAGGACCATGTTTTGATCTCAACTCTCTCAGGATCTGTATCACCTGGAGAGGACACATGGCTCATTGATAGCGGTGCATCAAAACATATGATGGGTAAGAAAAATACTCTCTCTTGTATTTCAGAAAAGAAGTTTTCTCAGAAAGTAACTCTTGGAGA
>ML794464.1:336946-351683 GCA_009831015.1 Picea engelmannii | reverse complement strand
TTGTTAGGATAAAGGCACCCCCAGAGCAATGATTACATCTTTGTGCTTCTGTTAGAAGGAAAGCTAACAACCACAACCAATATCTTTTATTCTAACAAAAGTACAAGAACAATGTTGATAACAATATCGGGGCACTAACCTTTATTTAGGTGAATCGCCTTCTTTTTTTGTCTAGCAACCAATAAGCATGGTTCATCACATAAGGGAATTGAAAGTATGGTGAGGGTGTAGCATGTTCATACTGCTACATGAGCTTGTGATAAAAGGGAATGTGAGGAAAAAGGAAAACCTTGAGAAATGATTGCATACTTGTGCTTTTTCTTGAAGGAAAACTAGTAACCATTGGATTTCCATATATGACAAGAACAAATGTAAATCCCACAACAACATCCGATTTGAATACATTTCTTGTTTCATAATATTGGATATTATTAGCTTGTTCCAGAGATAATAAATGGGCACACATCAAGCCATAACACTAACCATGGTGATTGTTAGAACAAAATCACCCTTAGAGCATTGATTGCATCAACTTTGAGTGAGAGAGCCTCCGGCCCAATTGAATCCATCTTAAGTACATTGCACATATACACTTTGAAACAAAATCTGAAATTGGATAAAAATACCACTATTATAGCTATTTTGAAGCCTTGAGGTTGTGTGAAAATGAACGTTGGCAACTGCTTTCTTTCCTTCTAGTAAAAACACAAGTGTGGAGCCATCAACAACTTGTGGATTTTCTTAGCATGTTACCGAGCCAATAAAATGGCACATACAAAGGTAGGACACTAACCATGGTGCTTTTTAGGACTAAGGCACCCTCAGAGCATTGATTTCATCATTGTGCTTGTGCTAGAAAGAAAGGTAGCAACCACTAACTTTCCATCTAGCAGAAGCATAAATGCATTGATGGTGACAACATTAGAACACTAACCTTGGTTAGGGTGAAATCACCTCCTTGCTTTGTCTAGAGACCAAAAATCATGGCTCATCATGTAGGGGAATCAGAAGTAGGTCTAGGGAAAAGCATGTTCATATTGCTACATGGGCTTGTGCTAAAACAACATGTAAAGACAAAGTAGCCCTGAGGAATGGCACATACATGTTCTTGTTCCTAAAGGAAATCTAACAACTTCTAGCTTTCCATCTATGACAAAAATAAATGTAGAGCCAACAACAACATTAGATTTGAAAATATTTATTGTTTCATAATCGTAGATCTAAGTTATCTTGTTCTAAACCCAATACAAGCTTGAAACTCATCTTGAAACCCGACATTCAACACTTAAAAGGAATGGTAGGAAGGACCAACTAGGCATTGATATTGCATACAATGGAACAATAATACTATTCTTCAAGTCTAATTCAAAGCACTCAATGACACAACTAAAACCAAAGGAATTTTTTTAAATTCAAATGTGACAAACCCTTATCATTGTCCCTCGAGATCCAAAATCAACACAACTTCACATTTTTAAAAAATTTTCAATGTAGGAAAATGAGATAGCCAATCATTTCACATTTGAGGTTGTATAATTCACTTGGTTTCAATCATACAATTACAACTCAACCCCTAACCAAAAGAAATCATTTTCTACTAGACTCACTTGACCAAACAACAAGCATTTGCAAACTAGACTAGGACTGAAAGACCAAATTACTAAACAAAAAAGTTGAGAGGATTTCCCAACCATTTTATAACATGCAACCAAAGAATGATTTCCATCTTCTAGGTTGTCCCTTGAACACTCTATGATACATGCCAACAACTAAGACAACACTTATTTAGACAATTTTAACATATAGAACTAACAAAATGACAATTTATACAAGAGCTAGGATTCTCTAAAACCATTTAAACTATCAGAAATTGTCTATGCTTCTACAAGCATTAAGCATTAAGCATTAATATTATGTGAATTTTTTACAACATTTAAGATGACTCAAACTTATACAACATCTAAACATAATTCCCAACAAAAATTCAATGACTTTCTTTTGTTGCATCCATGAAACTCTATCAAATGGCCAATAAATAATTTTCAAATATAATACTATTATTGAACATCTATAAAATTCACAAATCCAAACAATAAACTTAAGTAGCATGGTTCAAATGTAAGGTTAAGATAGATTTCTTTTGTAGTGCATTGGAATGCTAATCAACCATGTCTTCCAAGTCGTGAAACCATTATGTCACCATTACAAAGATAGGATAATTCACATGGATGTACAGATGCATCCAAATAGTTTATTACAATGCAAATAAACTTATGATCCCATCAATCAAAACTCGAAATTACCACAAATGTTTTTTCATCATGCCAAGACTTGGACAGTATTTAAATGTTAGATATTAATTTGCAAAAAACACTGCAATCCAATCCAACCTTTTCGATTCATACTAGGGTATATAAGTTTCCTTCTTGCATAAGCACAAGCACATCTCAAACAATATCATTCCACTGTGGAGGAAAACTAGCATGTGCTAGCTTTGTTTCTTACACAAGCACAAGTGCATTTCGAACAACATCATTCCACTATATAGGAAATATAGTGCATGGTAGTTTTCCTTCTTGCAAAAGCACATGGGCATTTCAAACAACATCATTCCACTATGGAGGAAAGATAACACATGGTAGCTTTCCCTTTTGCACAAGCACAAGCGCATTTCAAACATCATTCCATTAGAAAGGAACAATAGCTTGTGGTAGTTTTCCTTCTTGCGCAAGCACATGCACATTTCGAATAACATCATTCCATTGTGGAGAAAAGCTAGCACATGCTAGTTTTTCTTCTTACACAAGCAAAAGCACATTTCGAACAACATCATTCCACTATAGGGAAAACCTATCGTGTACTAGTTTTCCTTCTTGCACAAGCAAAAATGCATTTCAAACAACATCATTCTGTTGTGGGGGAAAACTAGCGCACAAGCACAAGCGCATTTCAAACAACGTCATTCTACTGTGGGGGGGAACTAGTGTGTGCTAGCTTTCCTTCTTGCACAAGTACAAGCACATTTATAACAACATCATTCCACTGTGGTGGAAAGCTAATGCATGCTAGTTTTCTTTCTTGCAAAGGCACAAACACTTTTTGAACAACATCATTCCATTATGAGGGAAAGTTAGTTTTCCCTCTTACACAAGCACAAGCGCAAGTGCATCTCGAACAACATCATTCCACCATGGGGGGAAATCTAGTATGTGTTATCTTTCCCTCTTGCAAAAGCACAAGTGCATCTCAAACATCATCCCACCATGCACAAGCACAAACGCATCTCAAACAACATCATTCAACTGTGAGGGAAAGCTAGTGCATGCTAGCTTTCTCTCTTGCACAAACACAAGTGCATCTTGAACAATATCATTCCTCCATGGGGTAAAACTAGTGCATGCTATCATTCCATATTACAGAAGCACAAGCGCATATTAACCAACATCATTCCACCGTGGGGAAAATCTAGTACATGCTAGCTTTCCCTCTTGCACAAATGCAAGTACATCCTAAACAACATCATTCTAGCATGGAGGAAAGCTTGCACATGCTAACTATCCTTCCCTCTTGCATAAGCACAAGTGCATCTAAAAAAAACCGTTCCACTATCGAGAAAAGATAGCGCATGCTATCTTTCCCTCTTGCACAAGAACAAGTGCATCTCAAACAACATCATCCCACTGTGGGGGAAAGCTAGCATGCTATCTTTCCCTCTTGCACAAGAACAAGCACATATCGAGCAACATGATTCCACTGTGGGGGAAAGCTAAAAAAAATCATTCCACTATTGAGAAAAGATAGCGCATGCTACATTTCCCTCTTGCACAAGAACAAGTGCATCTCAAACAACATCATTCCACCGTGGGGGAAAGCTAGTGTGTGTTGGCTTTCCCTCTTACACAAGCACAAGCACAAACAACATCACTTTCCCTCTTGCACAAACACACGTGCATCTTGAACAACATCATCCCACCATGACAGAAAGCTAGCGCATGTTAGCATTCCCTCTTGCACAAGTAGGAGCACATCTTGAACATCATCCCATAGTGGGGGTAAACTAGTGCATGCTAGTTTTCCCTCTTAACAACAACATCTCATCGTGGGGGAAAGCTAGCGCATTCTAGCTTACCCTCTTTCACAAGAAGGGGTGCATCTCGAACAACATCATCCCACCAAGAGGGAAAGCTAATGCACTCTAGCTTTCCATCTTGCACAAGCAGGAGCACATCATGAACAACATCATCCCACCCGTGGGGAAACATAGCATGTGCTAGCTTTCCCTCTTGTACAAGAAAGACCATATCTTGAACAACATCATCCAACCATAGGGGAAAGCTATCACGTGATAATATTCTCTCTTGCACAAGCATGAGCACATCTCGGACAACATCATCCAACCGTGGGTGAAATCTAGCACATGCTAGCTTTCCCTCTTGCACAAGCATGAGCTCATCTCAAACAACATCAACCCATCGTGGGGGAAAGCTAGCGTGTGCTAGTTTTTCCTCTTACACAAGCATGAGCTTATCTCAGATATCATCGTCCCACCATGGGGGAAAGCTAGCACATGCTAGCTTTTCCTCTTACACAAACATGAGCTCATCTCGAACAACATCATCCCACCATGGGGGAAAGCTACCTCTTGCACAAGTACAAGTTCATCATGGACAACATCATCCCACTATGGGGGAAAGATAGCACATACTAGCTTTCCCTCTTGCACAAGCACAAGCTCATCTCGGACATCATTCCACCATCGAGGGAAGCTAGCACATGCTGAATTTCCCTCTTGCACAAGCACGAGCTCATCTTGTAAAACATGATCCCACTATGGGAGAAAGCTAGTGTGTGCTAGCTTTCCCTCTTGCACAAGAACAAGCTCATCTTGGGAATCATCCCACAGTAGGGGAAAGCTAGCCTGTGCTAGCTTTCTCTCTTGCACAAGAACAATCTCATCTTGGAAAACATTATTCCACCATGGGGGACAACTAGCTCCTGCTATCTTTCCCTCTTGCAAAAGCATAAGATCATCTCCGAGAACATCACCTCACCATGGGGGAAGCTAGTGTATGCTAGCTTTCACTCTAGCATAAACATGATCTCATCTCGGACAACATCATCCCATTGTGGGTGAAATCTAGTGTGTTCTAGTTTTCCCTCTTGCACAAGAACGAGCTCATCTCAAACAACATCATCCCATCATGGTGCAAAGCTAGTGCATGATAGCTTCCCCTCATACACAAGCATGAGATCCTCTCGAACAACATCATCCCACCATGGGGAAAAGCTAGCGTGTGCTAGCTTTCCCTCTTGCACAAGAATGAGCTCATCTCAGAAAACATCATCCCACCCTGGAGGAAAGCTAGCTCGTGCTAGCTATCCCTCTTGCACAAACATGAGCTCATTTTTAACAACATCATCCCACCATAGGGGAAAGCTAGCTCATGCTAGATTTCCCTCTTGCAAAACCACGAGCTCATCTCAGACCACATCATCCCACCATTGGGGAAAGCTAGTGTGTGCTAGCTTTCCCTCTTGTATAAGAATGAGCTCATCTGAGATAACATTATCCCAATGTGCGGGAAAGCTAGTGTGTGCTAGTTTTCTATCTTGCACGAGCATGAGCTCATCTAGGAAAACATCATCCGATCATAGGGGAAAGCAAGCTCGTGCTAGATTTTCCTCTTGTGCAAATATTGTGGGGGAAAGAAATCTCATGCTAGCTTTTCCTCTTGCACAAGCATGAGCTCATCTCGAACAACATCATCTTACCATGGGGGAAAGCTAGCACTTGCTAGATTTCCCTCTTGCACAAGCATGAGCTCATCTCAGACAACATCATCCCATCGTGGGGGAAAGCCAGTACGCACTAGTTTTCCCTCTTGCATAAGCACGAGCTCATCTCGGACATCATCATCCCACCATGGGGGGAAAGCTACCGTGCGCTAGCGTTTCCTCTTACACAAGCATGAGCTCATCTCGGACAACATCATCGGGGAAAGCTACCTCTTGCACACGCACGAGCTCATCACAGACAATATCATCCCATCATGGGAGAAAGCTAGCTCATGCTAGCTTTCCCTCTTACACGAGCACAAGATCATCACAAACAACATCATCCCACTGTGGGGGAAAGCTAGAGTGTGCTAGCTTTCCCTGTTGTACAAGCACAAGCATATGTCGGACAACATCATCCCATCATGGGGGAAAGCTAGTGCATCCTAGCTTTCCTTCTTGCACAAGCACAAACGCATCTCGGACAACATTAACCCATCATGGGGGAAAGCTAGAATGTGTTATCTTTCCTTCTTGCACAACCATGAGCTTATCTCGGACATCATCATCCCACAATGGGGGAAAGCTAGAGTGTGTTAGCTTTTCCTCTTACACAATCATGAGCTCATCTCGAACAACATCATCCCATCATGGGGGAAAGCTACCTCTTGCATAAGCACAAGCTCATCATGATCAACATCATCCCACCATGGGGGAAAGCTAGCACGTGCTAGCTTTCCCTCTTGCACAAGCACAAACTCATCTCGGACAACATCATCCCACCATCGAGGGAAGTTAGCACGTGCTAGTTTTCCCTCTTGCATAAGCATGAGCTCATCTTGTACAACATCATCCCACCATGGGAGAAAGCTAGTGTGTGTTAGCTTTCCCTCTTGCACAAGCATGAGCTCATCTCAGACATCATCTCACTGTAGGGGAAAGCTAGCTCATTTCCCACTTGCACAAGCACGAGCTCATCTCGGAAAACATCATCCCACCATGGGGGAAATCTAGCTTTTACTAACTTTCCCTCTTATACAAGCATAAGCTCATCTCCGACGACATCATCCCACCATGGGGGAAAGCTAGCGCGTGTTAGCTTTTCCTCTTGCAAAAACACAATCTCTTCTCAAACAATATCATCCCACCATGGGTGAAAGCTAGCACATGTTAGATTTCCCTCTTGCACAAGCACGAGCTCATCTCAAACGAAATCATCCCACCATGGGGCAAAGCTAGCTCATGCTATATTTCTATCTTGATCAAGCACGAGCTCATCATGGATAACATCATCCCACTATGGGGGAAAGATAGCGTGTGCTAGCTTTCCACCTTGCACAAGCACAAGCTCATCACAAACAACATCATCCCACCGTGGGGGAAAGCTAGCTCATGTTATCTTTCCCTCTTGCACAAGCACGAGCTCATCTCTGGCAACATAATCCCACCATGGGGGGAAGTTAGCGCATGTTAGATTTCCCTCTTGCACAAGCACGAACTCATCTCGGACAACATCATCCCACCGTGGGGAAAGCTAGTGAGTGTTAGCTTTGCCTCTTACACAAGCACGAGCTCATCTCAGACAACATCATCCCACCATGAGGGAAAGATATCTCATGCTATCTTTCCCTCTTGCACAAGCACGAGCTCATCTCGGATAACATCATCCCACTATGGGAAGGCTAGCTTTCCCACTTTCACAAGCATGAGCGAATATCGAACAACATCATCCCACCGTGGGGGAAAGCTAGCGTGTGCTAGCTTTCCCTCATGGAGGGATGATGTTGTCTGAGATGTGCTCATTCTTCTATGCTAGATTTCCCTCTTGCACAAGCACAAGTTCATCTCAAACAACATCATCGCATTGTAGCGGAAAGCTGCTAGCTTTTCCTCTTGCAGAAGCATGACCTCATCTCAAAGAACATCATCCCACCTTGGGGAGAAGCTAGCTCATGCCAGCTTTCCCTCTTGCACAAGCACGACCTCATCTCGGACAACATCCCACCATGGGGAAAAGCTAGCGCATGCTAGCTTTCCCTCTTGAACAAGCACAACCTCATCTCGGACAACATCATCCCACCATGGGGAAAGCTAGCTCGTGCTAGCTTTCCCTCTTTCAAAAGCATGAGTTCATCTCAAACAACATCATCCCACAGTGGGTGAAAGCTAGCTCGTACTAGCTTTCCCTCTTACAAAAGCATGATCTCATCTCGGAAAACATCATCCCATCATGGGGGAAATCTAGCGTGTGCTAGCTTTGCCTCTTGCACAAGCACGAGCTCATCTCAAACAACATCATCCCATCATTTGGAAAAGCTAGCACATGCTATCTTTCCCTCTTACAAAAGCACAAGCTCATCTAAGACAGCATCATCCCACTGTGGGAGAAAGCTAGCGTGTGCAAGCTTTCCATCTTGCACAAGTTCAAGCTCATCTTAGACATTATCTCACCATGGGGAAAAGCTAGAGCGTGTTAGCTTTCCCTCTTGCACAAACACGAGCTCATCTCAAACATCATTGCACCATGGGGAAAAAATAGAGAGTGTTATATTTCCCTCTTGCACAAGCACGATCTCATCTCGAACAACATCCCACTGTGGGGGAATTCTTGTGCATGCTAGTTCTCCCTCTTACACAAGCACGATCTCATCTCGGAAAACATCATCCAACCATGGGGGAAAGCTAGTGCATGCTAAGTTTCCTTCTTGAACAAGAACGAGCTCATTTCAGACAATATCATCCCACCATGGCGGAAAGCTACCTCGTCCTAGTTTTCCCTCTTGCACAAGCATGAGCTCATCTCAGACAACATCATCCCACAGTGGGGAAGAGCTAGCACATGCTAGATTTACCTTTTGCACAAGCATGAGCTCATCTTGGACAACATCGTCCCACCGTGGGGGAAACCTAGCATTTCCTTCTTGCACAAGCATGAGTTCATCCTAAACAACATCATCCCATTGTGGGGGAAAGCTAGCTCGTGCTACCTTTCCCTCTTTCACAAGGAGCAACTCATATCAGACAACATCATCCCACCGTGGGGGAAAGCTAGCACGTTCTACCTTTCCCTCTTGCACAAGCACGAGATCATCTTGGACAACATCATCCTATCGTGGGGGAAAGATAGTGCATGCTAGCTTTCCCTCTTGCACAAGCATGATCTCATATCAAACAAGATCATCCCATCATGGGGGAAAGGTAGTGTGTGTTGGCTTTCCCTCTTGCACAAGCATGTGATCATCTCGGACAACATCATCCCACCGTGGGTGAAAGCTACCACGTGCTAGATTTCCCTCTTGCACAAGCACGAGCTCATCTCAAACATCATCCCACCATACGGGAAATATAGTGCATCCTAGCTTTCCCTTTTGCACAAGCACAAGCTCATCATGGACAACCACATCCCATTATGGGGGAAAGCTAATGTGCTAGCTTTCCCTCTTGCACAAGCATGAGCAAGTCTCGAACTACATCATCCTACAATGGGGGAAAGCTAGCACATGCCTCTTGCAAAAGCACGAGCTCATCTGGGACAACATCATCCCATTGTGGGGGTAAGAAAAAGTGTGCTAGTTTTTCCTCTTACACAAGCACGAGCTCATCTCGAACAACATCATTGCATTGTCGGGGAAAGTTCACGCATGCTAGATTTCTCTCTTGCACAAGCACGAGCTCATCTCGGACAACAACATCCCACCATGGGGGAAAGCTAGCTTTCCCGTATTAGCTTTCCCTCTTGCACAAGTATGACCTCATCTCGGATAACATCATCCCATCGTGGGGGAAAGGTAGCACGTGCTAGCTTTTCGTCTTGTACAAGCTTGAGCTCATCTCGGACAACATAATCCCACCCTAGGAAAAAGCTAGTGCATGCTCTCTTTCCATCTTGTACAAGCATAAGTTCATCTCGGACAACATCATCCCACCATGGGGGAAATCTAGCACTTGCTAGCTTTCCCTCTTTCACAAGCACGAGTTCATCTCGGACAACATCATCCCATCATGGGGGAAAGATATCTTGTGCTAGATTTCCCTCTTCCACAAGCACGAGGTCATCTCGGACAACATCATCCCACCCTGGGAATGATACCTTTCGCTCTTGTACAAGCACGAGCTCATCTCGGACAACATCATCCCAATGTGGGTGAAAGCTATCATGTCCTAGCATTCCCTCTTACACAAGCACGAGCTCATCTCAGACAACATCATCTGTCGATGGGGGAAAGGTAGCTCATGCTAGTTTTTCCTCTTGCACAAGCACAACCTCATCTCAGACAACATAATCCCACCGTGGGGAAAAGGTAGTGCATACTAGCTTTCCCTCTTGCACAATCACGAGCTCATCTCAGACAACATCATCCCACTGTGAGGTAAAGCTAACTTGTGCTAGCTTTCCCTATTGCCCAAGCACGATCTCATCTCAGACAACGTCATCCCACCATGGGGTAAAGCTAACGCTTGCTAGTTTTCCCTCTTGCACACGCACAAGCTCATCTTGGACAACATCATTTCACTGTGGGGGAAGGCTAGAGTGTGATAGATTTCCCTCTTGCATAAGCACAAGCTCATCTCGGACAAAAACATCCCACCATGGGGAAAAGCTACTGTGTGCTAACTTTACCTCTTGCATAAGCACAAGCTCATCTTGGACAACATCATCCCACTGTGAGGGAAAGCTAGTGTGTGTTCTTTCCCTCTTTCACAAGCATGAGCTCATCTCAGACAACATCATCCCATCATGGGGGAAAGCTAGCGCGTGCTATCTTTCCCTCTTACACAAGCATGATTTCATCTTGGACAAAATCATCCCATTGTGTGGGAAAGCTAGCTCGTGCTAGCTTTCCCTCTTGCACAAGCACATCTCGGAAAACATCATCCCACCATTGGGGAAAGCTAGCACATGCTATCTTTCCCTCTTGCACAAGGACGAGCTCATCTCGAACAACATCATCCCACCATGGGGGAAAGCTGGTGCATGTTAGCTCTCCCTCTTGCACAAGCACAAGCACAAGCTCATCTCAGATAGCATCATCCTACCATGGGGGAAAGATAGTGCATGCTAGCTTTCCGTCTTACACAAGCATGAGCTCATCTCGGACAACATCATCCCACCGTGGGAGAAAGCTAGCATGTGCTAGCTTTACCTCTTGCACAAGCACGAGTTCATCTCATAGGAATCATCCCACCATGGAGGAAAGCTAGCGCGTGCTAGCTTTCCCTCTTGCACATGCAGGAGCTCATCTTGGACATCATCATCCCATCATGGGGGAAAGATAGCGCGTGCTACCTTTCCCTCTTGCACAAGCATGAACTCATCTCAAACAACATCATCCCACTGTGGGTGAAAGCTAGCGCGTGCTATCTTTCTCTCTTGCACAAACACGACCTCATCTCAGACACCATCATCCCACCGTGGAGGAAAGCGAGCGTGTGCTAGCTTTTCCTCTTGAACAAGCACGAGCTCATCTCGGACAACATCATCCCATCATGGGGAAAAACTAGCACATGCTAGTTTTTCCTTTTACACAAGCACTAGCTCATCTCGGACAACATCATCCCACCGTGGGGGAAAGCTAGTGCATGCTAGCTTTCCCTCTTGCACAAACACGAGCTCGTCTCTGACAACATCCCATCATGGGGGAAAGCTAGCTCATGCTAGTTGTCCCTCTTGCAAAAGCATGATCTCATCTTAGAAAACATCATCCCACCCTGGGGGAAAGCTAGTGCGTGCTAGCTTTCCCTCTTACACAAGCACAATCTCATCTCGAACAACATCATCCCACCGTGGGATAAAGCTACCTCTTGCACAAGCACGAGCTAATCTCAGACAACATCATTCCATCATGGGGGAAACCTAGCGCGTGCTAGCTTTCCCTCTTGCACAAGCACGAACTCATCTCTGACAACATCATCCCACCATAGGGGAAAGCCAGTGCATGTTAGCTTTCCCTCTTGCACAAGCACGAGCTCATCTCAGACAACATCATCGCATCATTGGGAAAAGCTAGCACGTGCTAGCTTTCCCTCTTGGACAAGCGCATGCTAGATTTCCCTCTTGGACAAGCACAAGCCCATTTAAGACAACATCATCCCACAATGGGAAAAGCTAGCGCGTGCTAGCTTTCCCCTCTTGTACAAGCACAAGCTCATCTCAGACAACATCATCACACCATGGGGGAAAGCATGCTAGTTTTCCCTATTGCACAAGCACGAGTGCATCTCGAGCAACATCATCCCACTGTGGGGGAAAGCTAGTGCGTGATAGCTTTCCCTCTTGCACAAGCACGAGCTCATCTCGTACATCATCCCATCATGGGCATACTAGCTTTCCCTCTTGCACAAGCACGAGCTCATCCCGTACAACATCATACCAGTGTGGGTGAAAGCTAGTGTGTGCTAGCTTTCCCTCTTGCACAAGCACAAGCTCACCTCGAACAACATCATCCCACCGTGGGGGAAAGTTGGCTCATGCTAGCTTTCCCTCTTGCACAAGCACGAGTTCATCTTGGACAACATCATCCCACCATGGGGAAAAGAGAGCATGTGCTAGCTTTCCCTCTTGCACAAGCATGAGCTCATCTCGGACAACATCATCCCATCATGGAGAAAAGCTAGTGCGTGCTAGTTTTCCCTTTTG
The DNA here is from genome assembly GCA_009831015.1 of Picea engelmannii. Taxonomy (NCBI): domain Eukaryota; kingdom Viridiplantae; phylum Streptophyta; class Pinopsida; order Pinales; family Pinaceae; genus Picea; species Picea engelmannii. The sequence continues at coordinate 339,271 of ML794464.1, read as the reverse complement.
AACAAGCATGAGTTCATCTCAGACAACATCATCCCACCATGGGGGAAAACTAGAGCATGCTAGCTTTCCCTCTTGCACAAACATGAGCTCATCTCAGACAACATCATCCCACTATGGGCAGGCTATCTTTCCCACTTGCACAAGCACGAGCGAATATCAAACAACATTATTCCATCATGGGGGAAAGCTAGTGTGTGTTATTTCCCTCTTGCTCAAGCATGATCTCATCTCGGACAACATCATCCCACCGTGGGGGAAAGCTAGCGCGTGCTAGCTTTCCCTCTTGCACAAGAACAATTTCATCTTGGACATCATCCCACTGGACAACATCATCCCACTATGTGGGAAAGCTAGCTCATGCTAGTTTTCCCTCTTGCACAAGCTCATCTCGGAAAACATCATCCCACCATTGGGGAAAGCTAACATGTGCTAGCTTTCTCTCTTGCACAAGGACGAGCTCATCTCAGACAACATCATCCCACCGTAGGGGAAAGCTAGTGCATGCTAGCTTTCCCTCTTGCACAAGCACAACCACAAGCTCATCTCGGATAGCATCATCCTACCGTGGGGTAAAGCTAGTGCGTGCTATCTTTGCCTCTTAGACAACCATGAGCTCATCTCGAACAACATCATCCCACCGTGGGCGAAAGCCAATGTGTGCTAGCTTTACCTCTTGCACAAGCATGATCTCATCTCAGATAGCATCATCCCACCGTGGAGGAAAGCTAGCGCATGCTGGTTTTTCCTCTTGCACAAGTAGGAGCTCATCTCGGGCATCATCATCCCATCGTGGGGGAAATCTAGCGCATGCTACCTTTCCCTCTTGCACAAGCATGAATTCATCTCGAACAACATCATCCCACTGTGGGTGAAAGCTAGCACGTGCTAGCTTTCTCTCTTGCACAAACACGAGCTCATCTCGGACACCATCATCCCACTGTGGAGGAAAGTGGGTGTGTGCTAGCTTTCCCTCTTGCACAAGCATGATCTCATCTTGGACAACGTCATCCCATCATGGGGAAAAGCTATCACGTGCTAGTTTTCCCTTTTGCACAAGCACGAGCTCATCTCGGACAACATCATCCCACCATGGGGGAAAGCTAGTGCGTGATAGCTTTCCCTCTTGCACAAACACGAGCTCGTCTCCGACAACATCCCACCGTGGGGGAAAGCTAGCTCGTGCTAGTTGTCCCTCTTGCAAAAGCATGAGCTCATCTCAGACAACATCATCCCACCCTGGGGGAAAGCTAGTGCGTGTTAGATTTCCCTCTTACACAAGCACGAGCTCATCTTGAACAATATCATCCCACCATGGGATAAAGCTACCTATTGCAAAAGCACGAGCTAATCTCGGACAACATCATTCCATCGTGAGGGAAACCTAGCGCATGCTAGCTTTCCCTCTTGCACAAGAATGAGCTCATCTCTGACAACATCATCCCACCATAGGGGAAAGCTAGTGTGTGTTAGCTTTCCCTCTTGCACAAGTAGGATCTCATCTCAGACAACATCATCACATCATTGGGGAAAGCTAGCACATGCTAGCTTTCCCTCTTGGACAAGCACATGCTAGCTTTCCCTCTTGGACAAGCACAAGCTCATCTAAGACAACATTATCCCATGATGGGAAAAGCTAGCATGTGCTAGCTTTCCCCTCTTTCACAAGCACAAGATCATCTCAGACAACATCATCGCACTATGGGGGAAAGCATGCTATTTTTCCCTCTTGCACAAGCACAAGTGCATCTCGGGAAACATCATCCCATTGTGGGGGAAAGCTAGCGTGTGCTAGCTTTCCCTCTTGCACAAGCACCAACTCATGTCAGACAACATCATTCCACTGTGGACATACTAGATTTCCCTCTTGCACAAGCACAAGCTCATTTCGAACAACATCATACCAATGTGGGTGAAAGCTAGCGTGTGCTAGCTTTCCCTCTTGCACAAGCATGAGCTCATCTTGAACAACATCATCCCACTGTGGGATAAAGTTGGCTCGTGCTAGCTTTCCCTCTTGCAAAAGCACAAGCTCATCTCGGACAACATCATCCCACCATGGGGGAAAGCGAGCTTGTGCTAGCTTTCCCTCTTGCACAAGCACGAGCTCATCTTGGACAAGATCATCCCATCATGGGGAAAATCTAGCGCATGCTAGTTTTCCCTTTTGCACAAGCACGAGCTTATCTCGGACAACATCATCCCACCATGGGGGAAAGCTAGTGCATGCTAGCTTTCCCTCTTGCACAAACACGAGATCGTCTCCGACAACATCCCACCATGGGGGAAAGCTAGCTCATGCTAGTTGTCCCTCTTGCAAAAGCATGA
>ML794464.1:325291-336846 GCA_009831015.1 Picea engelmannii | reverse complement strand
TTATTAATATAGTGGACCTAGTCCACCTTACATTGAATGACCACATTCTCATATATTAATTGACTTCCACTAATAACACATAACTACATTCCCATTGGGTACCTCCCTAGGTACCCCATATTACCTCCCTAGGTATACTACAATCCCCTATGTTTTTTACTTTCTTTGCAAAAGAGTCATCTACAATACCCAATGTATCTTTGAAAATTTCTTCCATTTGAACTTGAAGATGATCCTTAAGATCAGAAATGGAAAACATACTTTCGTTCTTATTCAAATCATCCATACTCTGTCTCTGCTCTATAGATTTTGGACAAATCTTAGCAATAGCTTTAATGTTTCTGCATTGAAGCCAAACTGTCTTTGCAAAAGAGTCGTCAACAATACCCAATGTATCTTTGACAATTTCTTCCATTTGAACTTGAAGATGGTCCTTTTGATTATAAATGGAAGACGTATTTTTGTCCTTATTCAAATCATCAATAGTTCGCCTCTGCTCAATAGATTTTGGCCAAATCTTAGTAGTATATTTATTGCTTTTGTTCTGATGCCAAACTTTTTAACCATGTCATTGTTTCTTTTCTTCTTCCAGATGCTTGGGTTGAATATCTTTGCATGAATTGATTTCCTATGAGCATCATTCAAGGCATTTTTAAGACTGTCTAAGCCTTCCACGTATATCTAAGTCTTGACTCTCTGGATTTATTGAATGCATGGAAATTCCATACTCTTGACAGGGAATGGGTCCAAAAAATGAATCAACTGGAGGGTAACCCCCTCTTTTTTTTACTTTCTTTGCAAAAGAATCATCAATAATACCCAATGTGTCTCTGACAATTTCTTCCATTTGAACTTGAAGATGGTCCTTCTGATCAGAAATGGAAGACATATTTTCTTTCTTATTTAAATCATCCATACTCTCTCTCTGCTCAATAGATTTTGGGTAAATCTTAGCAGTAGCTTTAATTCTTCTGCGTCGAATCAAACCTTTCTTTGCAAAAGAGTCATAAAAAATACCCAATGTACCTCTAACAATTTCTTTTATTTGAACTTGAAGATGGTCCTTCTGATCATAAATGGAAGACGTATTTTCGTTCTTATTCAAATCATCCATGCTCTGTCTTTGCTCAATAGATTTTGGGCAAATCTTAGCAGTAGATTTAATGCTTTAGTGTCAGTGTCGAAGCCAACCTTTTGCACCATGTCATCATTTCTTTGCTTCTTCCAAATGCTTGGGATGAATATCTTTGCATGGATTGATTTCCCATGAGCATCATTCGAGGCATTTTTATGACTGTCTAAGCCTTCCACATATCTCTGAGTCTCGAGTCTCTGGATTTACTGAATGTTCAGAAATGCCATGCTCTTGATAGGGAATTAGTCTAGAAAATGAATCAACTGAAGGGGAATCCCCTCTGTTTTTTTAACTTTCTTTGCAAAAGAGTCATGAACAATACTGGATGTATCTCTGAAAATTTCTTTCATTTGAACTTGAAGATGGTCCTTCTGATTAGAAATGGAAGAGATATTTTTGTTCTTATTCAAATCATCCATACTCTGTCTTTGCTCAATAGATTTTGGGCAAATGTTAGCATTATCTTTAATGCTTTTGTGTCGAAGCCAGCCTGTCTCCATTGGTCCAGATTTACTGCATTTATCTGGATCTACAACACTGTTAGATATAGTGACTTTATGGTCGTTGGATCCATCCTGAGTATATTTTTTAGGCGAAAGTACATATAAGCAGTTACCATCAATATCTTGAAAATGTTTGACTTGATCTTCAATGCTTCATTTGCTAGCAAGTTTAGAGGGCTTGTTGAATTGTTTGGTAGAATCTGCCCAACTACCATTCAATGCGAGATTTTTCAATTCAGAGGAAAATTATGAAAGTTGTGCCATGAATTCTTTCCTTGCAATTTTTTCGAAGAGGTTTCTTGCAGAAAATGTATGGTTCAATGCAAAACCAGATTTGGTAGCCAGAATTTTAGGATCATCTATAAGAATTATATTTTTCGATGGCTTGGGGATTTGAGAATAGCTACTCACATTGTGAAATGTTTTCTTTCTATCACCTCTTTTCTCACTGCTTACATAAGTTGCAATGGGGTTTCTAGTACTGGAAGTACTCAAATTATGAATTGTTTGCTTTGCAACTCCTTTCTTCCCAAGATTTACAGGGATGTTTTTCTTGTTGGCTTTTACAACCGTAGATGTTGTATTTTTCTTACTCTATAATTTGGGGGTTCTTCCACTGGTTGCTACTGCAGAAACCTACGTGGACGATTGAGATTTTCATTTTCAGAATGTTCACGACATTTGAAAGTTGGCAATTGAAGCTTGTTTCTATCCAATGGATATGTCTTCTTGACATTTCCTAATGAATTTTCCTTCACCTTCAACTCATACAATGAAGTAACTTAGGTTGATAATGGGCCCATATTTTTCCTTCCATTCAGAGCACTTGCAGTCTTATTTCCCTATGGACTAGTGGTTACAATAGAAGAATAATTCATTAATCTGGATTGTCTCATCTTGGAATTTGTTGTAGTTATCTTGTTGCACATGAGGATGACAGACTTGGTAGAAATAACCAAGTTGATCTAACACAATTTGTGCTTGAAAAGGGTTTTCTTGTTTTCAACCTGTATCATGATTTTTCTCCCCTCAATGCATACCCATTTTGAGATATCCTTGATAGCTTGGGGAAAGTGTATGACCATGTGCATAGGCCTAAATTTGGGTGATATTTGTACAAGAATAGGACATGTGGTTGTGGGTATGGTTGATCACTGTCTAATTGTAGCAGCTACGTAAATGACATCTCTCAAGATCTATTTTCAGACCTGCAGAAGCAACATTACCAACATTGTAAGGATGCCATCCTTGAGATCACTTTGAGATATTAAAGGTCTTGGGTGACTAATCTTAGAGTTGTTGTGACAACACATCTTGTCTTAGGGGGACTAATCTCAACTATAGAGAGCAATAAACAACAATGAGATTGTCGATTAGATGAAGATGAAACATCTTGAAAAAATGACTAGAAACTATCAATTGTAGAGAGCAATACTTCAAATGGAATATTTTTCTCAAGTTGTAAAGGTTTATTTCATTATATATTATTATTAAAAAAGTTAAATAATTATTAAAAAAATAACAAAATAAAATTATTATATATTTTAATAACAAAGTAAAAAAAAATAACAAATAAAATTAAAAAATGAAAAAAAAATGGAAAACCAAGTAGTATACACACATCGAGGAAGGGTCGTTGCTTTGCAGCTGGGATAAAAATGCAAGTAGATCTACTTTGCATCAATGCGTTGGTTAAAGGGATTTTATGCTCAGTCAACGCCAGGATAAGGAGGCTGCCTGCATGCAAGTAAAACCTCCATCTAGGTCAATCATTCTGAGGCACGGAGTGCATAATCTTCTGTCAGATAACCTGGCTGTTGGAGATCCCAATGACCTACTATTCTAATTGTTCTGTTTGCATATCTAGGTCAATCGTTATGAGGCACAGAGTGCATAAGATTTCGTCAGAGTGGATGATTTAGCATCCAAGCTCGAGACAACATTCTCCATGGTGTTTTTTGGATTCTCAACGGGGCGGGTGGGCGAGCGGGAGGGGGCGACGATTCTCCATGGTGTTTTTTGGATTCTCAACAGGTAGGCGGGCGGGCAGGGGCGTCGATCAATAGTTGGCCCACAATTTCAGTCTGGCCAATCTCATTGGTTAGGAGGCCTTCCAGACTGTGTATAGGGGCACAGGTTCTTTGAGAGAAATTAGAAATTTGGTGGTTGTTTGATATTAAAAAGAAAGAAATTCCCAATTGAACACTCTGTATTCTATTATGACAGATATGGGCCCTCTGAGATGTTCAATGTTTCTAAATATATTGTTTATGTTTATGCTTACCATTACCCCAATTCTTGCATCTGGGCGCCAGATTATTTTGTTTTAGAAGACGAGGAAGTGAAAGAAGGTGCCCAGGGAGAATTAGGGGTAGAAGATGACAGCTCATTGGATTCATGGGTTTTAAAGGAGGACTCATATGAATGGGATGATTTTGGGATATGGAAGATAGATCAGTGGATGAACTTGATCCCGAATCTTGGAGAAAGATTTTGGAGGAAACTCTGAGCCGGGAGAATATTTCATCAACAGAGGAGGGGTTGTATATATCTGGTGTGAATAAGATGATGTTTGCGGTCAGTGAGGGTGAGCCGAAAATCATGAAGGAAGCCATATCATATCTCCATCTTGCTGCAGATGGTGGTTATGCGCATGCCCAATTCACACTGGGTTTTTTGTATGAGATCAAAAGTGGGGTTGAGTAGAGTGATGCAAAGGCTTTTTTGTATCATCATTTTGCTGCAGAAGGTGGAAACTTTCAGTCTAAGATGGCACTGGCTTATACCTATTATCGCCAATTGGTAAACTATAAAACTCATTTTCTTCTTCTAGTTACAATTTTAGTCTCAGGCTTTGTTGAATGGAACATTGATATGTTTTTAAAAATGCTATAGATTTGTTTATTGGTCCAAAAATTGGGGCAGATTCCAGGATTTTTTAAACAAAACCCTCTTGTAATATACTTATTTAGTTTGACAAGCATGGAAAGAATGAAAAATGTTTTCAATTACATTTGATGGGAACATCCCAAACAGGTATCTCATATGGCCTTTCTTTTTTCCACAGATGTATGAGAAATCTGTTAATCTCTATACAGAACTTGCATCTGTAGCAGTGGCTAGATTTCTTAGTTTCAATGAATCGCCATTGGTTGAGCCAGTTCGGATCAATGATGGAGCTGAAGATAACAAAGAATCATTAAGGAAGTCACGTGGCGAGGAAGATGATGATTTCCAAATTATTGAATATCAGGCCCAAAAAGGGAGTGCAGTGGCAATGTACAGACTTGGTATATTCTACAGGTGAACTTGAATCTGAATAGGATGTGTCAACTCTGCAAGTGACACTAATTGATTCTCTCCCTGACATGCTTCCCAAATTAGGCAACTGGTTAAAGAAGACCCTTATTGATGATGGAAATGTGACTTTAGTTACACTGTGTGTCTGCCTTTTGACAGTCTTGTGTCTTCGTGATAGACAAAGGCGAATGGCTGCTCAAGTAGTTCCTTAGCCTCAAGTAGATAATAATTGATAATCATGATTTTCTCAGGTTAGTCTTGTCTAATTCAATGTTGTTGTATATGAACATTTTACATTAAGAATCATTGGTGGGCGTATAGATTTTTCTTGTATGTGGGGCCTTCGGCCTGAGAATGGCTTTGCTTCAGTGGATGAGTTATGTTGTAGGGTCATCGAGGTCATCTAATTATGTGACATAGTTTGAGATCATATAGGGCCATGCAAAGTAATTGCTGAGAAAATACCTAGGTTTTTGGATGGAAGATGTTTCACCTTTTTCTTTGGATAAAATGCTTCCTTCCATTGAAGGATAAAATATGTACAGTGCATTTTCTACCTTTTTGTGTTTTTTCATTATGAAACATTGCTATTATTTTAAATATGACATTTGTGAGCTTCCTTTGGAATTGGATAAAATAAAAATTTGAATTTGGGGCTCCTCTCCAAACATAGGTAAGAAATCTTCATTAAAGGTACGGGTTGAGAGTAGGGATCTCAAAATTTTAGGTTATTCAACTTCTTTGCATGTTCTTGAATCATTTGGCTAATAATTTCCTTTTTTTCAACAATCATTTGAAACTGAAGAAATGTTTGGTATGGGATGTGTGTATCACATGACTAGTTCAAATGCTTTTGAAGTTGTGTTAGCTTCAGGTTTGGTGGGACCAATGTTTCATAAGAGTTATTATATTAAATCAGAAGAGGCCCATGTAATATATTTAAGGTTATATATACATAGAGAGACGGATTCCCAGAGAGAGAGAGAGAGCTAAAATGTTTTATCATTCATAGATTTGAAATAGTTTTGTGTACAACGAAAACAAATGGTCATAATTAGCAGTGTCCCGCCAAGTTTCTAGGATGCAGGAATGGGGAAATGCACACGGGGGCGTGTGGAGACCCCCCCAAAATTTTAGGGAAATTCATGTGGACGAAGGGATGTCGGGGTCCCTAGCACAAGGGACCCCTTCTCTAAAATTATAAAGTTAAAAAATCCCAACATAACAATTCATTCCATGTAAATTCATCATTATGCAATGAATTCTTTGTTTCCATAGTTTTTTAACTTTTTTTTAATTTTTGGGGTTTTCTGGACAAAAATCATGGGGGGACACCCAAACACCCCCATGGAACACTGTTAATTAGTGGCTAACTGAAGGTGATTGGTAATTATTGTCATTTTAGCTTTAATAATTCTATGATGGCTTCACTAAAAGATGAATTTCTTCACTTTTAATGGAAGTTAAGGCAAAGGTAAGTAGACAATTACTTTCATATACTTATGAAAATAAAAGAGATTTCAGTAAGGATTTAATGATTATTTATGAGTATTAGTCAAAATATACATTCAAAACATAGAATTAATCACCTGAAGTTACTTGCAAAGTGCATAGTTCAAGATTTGTCATAAGAATGCAAGAATGAAATTATTGAAGAAGACTAGAGGTATGAAACTAGTCGATTGTCTTTCCTTCAACTAAATCTCCTATTGTTAGAGCTTCTTTATAGCTTGATGTTTTATGTTGATGGACATATTTTGATTTCTTTCCCATTTTTATATGCTTTTGGTTCTTTGTGTTTACAATTTTACATCTTTTCTTTTGATGTTGTGTTTAGCTTATCATCTTTTGCCATATTAGTTTTTCTGCATATTGTTGATACTTGTATTAATGAGCATTAGTTTCTCTGCTTATTGTTGATTCTTATATTAATGAACATTGAGAGTAATTTTCTTTATTTAGGATTGTGTTCTATCATACTTGTAGGCATTTATAGCAATTTATATCAATGCTTTGTGACATATTTGGCATTGTATCATTTGGCCCTAATTGACTTTACAAATGACTCAACTTTGACTTGGCTTATTGATTATACAACCTAACCCACTTAAACTTTAACTCAACTTATTGAGTCAACATTTTGATCTCAAATCTATTGGACAAGTCATTTCAATTGATAGAGCTTAACCGCAAATGGCGGGGATTTCATTTGTTGTGATAATGATGAGCATCGATTTTGTTAGAAGTAGTTGTTTGTAATTGAATTAAGTTCCTTGTATTTGATATTTATTAAGTAGATTAACAACTTCACAGTGTCGATCGAACCTTTCATGGGAAAGTATAATTTATTGGACTCAATAATGAGGTTCACAATTTCTATTTAGCATGAGCTTGGGCGATAATTGGTATGGTAATTGCATCCTTGTAAATTTGAATGTTGTCTAAGGAAGCTTGGAATTATAGAAATTTGAGATTTTTAGATGGATATCATATTGTTTTAACTACATTTGTAGTTTTTCATTATTTATTGTGAATAGGAATACGTCAAGCTTTATAGGTTGATGAGAATTAATATTGTAAAGGATATATCTCCCCTGAATGAATCTGGTATGTTGCTTTAGAAAAATTCAAGTTATCAAACCCAACCCAGTGGAAGAGATTAGGCCTCAAATCCCCAACAACCCTAGGTTCGCTTTAGGACAAACCGCATCTGATAAGCTTTTTCAAATTCACGGACCAGACCAACGAATGAAGTGGTCATCTATTTCTTTATGGGATGAGAGAGGGTAAACATCTGTAAGAATGAGAATGAGAATGAAATAGAGACAATTATCTCCTTGTTGTTTGGGAGTCGTTAGCCAAGGAAGAAGTCTTGGTTCGTGAAGATAGAAAGAAACTGGCCTAAAGGAAAGCCAAATATCTAGAAGAAAAAACAAACAAACAGATGAATCAAATAGGAGGGAGAGATGGGCGATAATGGTCCTCATCAACCTACCAATTGACCTTACCCAAAGCTATATTATCACAGTTCGTAGAAATAACTCATCAATTACATCGAATTAGGCAAGGGTAACTCGATTAGGCAAGGGTACACTTATAGATGGGTAGAGGACTAGTCAGCGTTTACCTCCATCACACAGACTATAGATCAATAAGTTAATTATATTTTTGTTATTTCTAATTATGATTATATGTAAGATTATTTCTAGTCTGAGGATAGTAGTCCTAGACATGAGTTTAGTGAGATTTCTAGTTTTTATTGGGCCTTACACTTATATGGTGCCAGGAATAAGTTAGGCATAAAGGTTGTTGTTTCTATTTTGCTTAACCTTTTTGGATTGACTCTCACATGTTCTTTGCTTTTAGGTTGGACTTTTAGGTTTATAATAATATTTTTTAGTCTAAGGCTTTGATGCTTGTAATTTCTACTACATGGGACGCTTAGGCTCATGGTTATGTTTGTATGGGGATTCCCAGTATATTATTAATTGAGTTGACGGTTCTTATGCAATTATGGACCTCAATGTGTTTACTTCTGGCATGAAAGATTGGATTCTTCGCCAACTACACTCTGATTATTGAAATAAATGGTAGTTGGTCAACTCAAGCTTCAAATTATGAAGTATCCTCCTAAACCAAACTACTTCCTACCCTGCACTAACCGCCTTGTACTCTACTTCTGTTGATGGCAATGAAACTGTGTTTTGCTTCTTGCTGATCCATGATATGGCACTTGATCCAAAATTGAACAAATTCTGTGTAATGGACTTCCTGTCATCCAAAGATCCTGCCCAGTTTAAATCACTGTAACCTGTAAGTTATAACTCTGTATCTCTGGCATAGAAAAGTCCGTATTCTCAGGATAGTTCACTTACAATTATCCTGCTTCCAATGGACTTGGTGAACTCATTAATCTGGATACCAAACCAACTGAGAAACTGATGTCAAGTCTCTTTTGGAAGTTAAGTAGATTATACTTATAACAAAAATCCTGTATAATATGCTATAAACATCCTTTGATTCAGAATAATACTTGGTTTAGGATTTACTTAAATGGTGTAGCCATAGGTTTACTCTCCTCCATATTGAACCTTTTCATAATATCATGTGCATACTTTCTCTGTGTTAAGTATATCCCATCCTTTTACTACAAAATTGCCATGCCGAGGTAAGAGTTTAGCAGTCCAATATATTAATCTTAAACGGATTATTCATGTCTTCCTTAGTTCTATAAATAAGCTTCTCGTCACTTCCTTTGATAATAAGATAATTTGTAAAAGAATTTATGAAGTGCTTCTAAAAAATTTTTTGAAGGAAGACTTGCGAGACTTTTTAAAAAAGATTTAACTTATTAATGCAATCAATATTGTCAAATTCAAGTGATAGTATGTCTATAAGCTTTGAACTTTGAAACTAGTTCTTTGATGGCCAAACATTGTATAATTACATTAAAGCCATCTTTTATCTGCAGATTCCTAAATGACCCGGAAACGGGAGCGAGCTCAATAGCTGAAGACATCGAACGAATAAGAAATCTGGTTCTGTTTTCTCCGCTATTTCTTATCAGTGATCACATATGCTATCAAGGTCAACTATCACGTGTTTCAATGAAGTTGGTCTAGTTTCACTTTTCATTTTGTCATTTGCCCATTTTATTTCTATGGTCATGAGCGCTTAAGTATTGGATACAGAATGAAAACTGATCACAACGACCTAACTATTATTCACAGAAGGATATGACTGAATGGATGAGGGGCAAGGATCAAATAAATTGGATTTCTGGGAATCGAAAACGGGAGAGCATGCGAAAGCACGCTCGACTATAAGGAGAGGAAGAGTTTAGGAAAACAACATTGATGGGGTAGAGTGATCGGGGACCTGGAGCCATATTTTATGGTGTGGCACTCCTCCCAAGCTTGTTGCAAAACTTGTCTTACTTTCTCGCCATTTTCGGAACATCCTTTTGCCAGTTTTTCGTTGGGATAGATTGCCATTCTAGATTTCCTTGCCACCTTTACTCCTCACGCATCCATGTGTCTTTCATAGTAATCATGCCATGATGTGGTCTGATCTAATCCTATTCGTTGACAGCCTACTGAAGCTGCAAGCTAATTACTTATTATACCTAAAGCGGGGCTAATTCTTTGAGTACTGTCAAAATCTTGCACTCAATTCCAGAATTGGACAATCGACATTGTCCTTCTTCACTCACACAATAAGGAAGGATCAAGCGTGCGTTGATGAAGAAAAGAGATGCCCTGCCTTTGATGCCAGTTCTCGCTAGCCTGCATCTCTTCCAGATTTGATACCTTGCAATAGATTTTTGTTATTGAGGTGTAACTTGATATAGTCGAGGTTGCACCTGTAGTTGCATTTGATTAAATTAAAGACGAGTTAACCATTTCACCACCACCAGTGGAGTGACACAGTTGACCTGTTCATCTAGAACCACCAGCCAAAGTGAAGGCATAAGCAGTGGTCTAAATTGATTCAGTGGCATATCCACGAATAACAGAGGTAGCTGCTATTAACCCATAACTAATTTCAGGAGTAGAAATAACAATGGTTTCATCCCATTGCACGGATCTAGAGACATTTGTTTCACCCCTGAATTTAGTTGCTTGAGTTTCATAACCAGTGGCCTGTTGTTTCTCTCGTTTTCCAATGTTTCCAGTAGGGTATTTCTTGGAGAATCAAACTTTCCATTGCTTGTAACGCTTTAAGACTTTCATTAATAATACTGTCCAGAATATCCAACAATTTTACTTTTACATTATGCCTTTTAGTCTCGAATATAATCTAATAAAATATGTTATTAATGGCTTCCTTGATGATAGTCATGCGAAACAATAACTTCCCATATATTTGGTGCAAAATGGTTTTTGGGTATTCGCTTTTGCGGGGATCCTCTGAGTCTTAGAGTTCCAACAATGCTATAGGAAGAGATTAAAAAGAATGCTTAAAGAGACCTCATTTCTCAAATTTTACCATCATAAAACTAAAACACAAACCTTGGATTGAATAACATTGATCGAAGGAAAGATTTGAATATCTCTCAGAGAGAAAACGATATATATATATATATATATATATATATATATATTCCCAAGAAAAAAAAAATTATTCGACATTTCAAAACAGGAAATCAGAATATACATAGTCCAGCCTATAAGGCTTCCTAAACAGGTAGTTTATATGACTACCTAGAAGTGTTGTCCAGTGCTACAGATGAACATCATCTGTACATAGACCCTTCGATAAACACGATAAAAAAATATGTTAGACCTCTAATAAGTCAAATCCTTCTATTAAGCCTCTCATCCAAACACTTGGATCACCAAAGAAGTCCATTGCGAATTAAAAAAAAGTGTTCAAAGAAGTTTGAAATTAACAGATTGGTCTTGAAATCCAGCTCTGCAAGCATTCCTTTCTGCATGAAAAGTGATTCCTTACACAATTTATCTACTTGTGAATTTCTCTGAGGATATGAGTGAAAGAGATGACTTCAAGATTCTATTTTTTATGTGATTTAAAGCTAGATTTTCAATTCTGCTTCTTCCATTTGCTTAGTATATAATTAACTTAGATTCCTAAGTGCTTGGAGCTTTCCAAGTCCT
>ML794464.1:311339-324564 GCA_009831015.1 Picea engelmannii | reverse complement strand
GATTGCACCATGTTTTAACAATAAGACATTTGATCCCATTCATTAGCCATATGCCCATCTATTCCAAAAAACACAGCGGATTTCCAATCCTGAAATCTTCCTAATCTTGGAGATGCAACATCCTGAAGATTATGAATATCTAGATTATGCAATCTGATAAGTAATGGACCAGGCAACCTAAAATTTCCACAACACCCTATCTAGGGATCCTCTCCAATCTTGTTTTTTCTTCCATTCCCTATATCCCATGCAATCTGTTTTCTTACAAGAGATGAAACTTTGAGCATGACTTTCCAAACATTTAATGTGCCTTTTTCCTCTATCCTTTCCATCCCTACCCAGTGTTCCACAAATCTGCCTCTTAAGTATTTATGCTTCATAATATCTCATAACAAATCATTGAAAAGAGGTCTCCATAGAATTTTTGCAGCTAAGGCTTGATTGAAAACATAGATATTTTTGAGTCCCCATCCTCCATCATCTTTAGGTTTAGCAGTCCTAGGCCATTTTACCCAGGGTATTCATTCAATGTGTTTCTTTCTCATCCTCAAAAAACTGAAGCACTTTTTCCTTATTTTGTGGAGAATACCTCTAGGAGTGTGTGCAATGGATATCCAATACATAGGTATGCTTTCAAACACTGACATGACCAAAACCAATTTGCCACCCTTGGATAGCCATCTGAAACACCATAATGAAGCCCTGGCTTCTATTGTTTTGTATAGCCATAATCTGTATTTGATTGGTTATCACTGAAAACCTAGATATTTAACTCCTTTGGCCACATGGAGGTGAGATAAAAATAAATTGTGTAGCATATTTTGTTTCCTAAATGCCTAGGCCGACTACAATGACAGTGCAGGGAAAATGATTGCATTTAGAGGGTTAGACTATTAGAAAGTTTTATTAAGATGGTTTGAGTAGGGAAAAACCATGCAATTTTTTTACAAATTCTGTAAAACTCACCTGATTAACTACTTTGATCCCTTGCATCCAATTCTGTTTGAGAGCCATAGCCTATCCTAGGCCTAGAGGACACACCATGTCGAAGCTGATACCTCGTCCCGTTGCTCTTGCCACCTTCATAAAGTCTCTCTTCCCACCTCTGAAATGTCGCTCTTTCCACCTTCAGAACGTCTCTCTTCCCACCTTTGAAATGTTGCTCTTGCCACCTCTGAAATGTCTCTCTTGCCACCTTTAGAACGTCTCTCTTGTCACCTTTGAAACGTCTCTCTTGCCACGTTTGAAATGTTGCTCTTGCCATGTCTGAAACGTCGCTATTGCCACGACTAAAACGTCGCTCTTGCCACATTTGAAACGTTTCTATTGCCATGACTGAAACATCACTCTTGCCATGTCTGAAACGTCGCTCTTGCCACGACCTAGAAGTCAGTCTTACGACGTCAATATGGGGTTGGACAATCCAATTTATGATGACACGTGGCGTCATATAACGTCGCAATACAGACGAAAACTCTGTTGTCGGAAAAGAGATGTCCTATGAAACGACGTTTGAGGGGATCCGAGGTTTGTCATTCTTCTGACAATAGAAAGTGGCAATTATGGCAAACGCGCCGTCGGAATTTGACCCAAATGCACTAGTGAATGGATGTCTGAGAATGAAAAAGTAGAGAATTGGTGTGGCAGGGACAACTCATATTTGCAAGATAAAGTTGAACAAACAAGTGTGATGAAGGTGATATTTCTCCTACTGATAATGCTGGGTTAGGCAATCTGGAAAATAATTTATTGTTTGAGATGCGCTTGTGTAAGAGGGAAAGCTAGTACGTGCTAGCTTGCCCCCATGTTGAATGATGTGTGAAATGAGTTTGTGCTTGTGCAAGAGGGAAAGCTAGCACGTGCTAGCTTTCCCCCACAATGGAATGATGTTCGAGATGCACTTGTGCTTGTGCAAGAGGAAAATCTAGCACATGCTAGCTTTCCCCCACAGTGGATTATGTTGTTCGAGATGTTCTTGTGCTTGTGCAAGAGAGAAATCTAGCAGGTGCTAGCTTTCCACCATGGTGGAATGATGTTGTTCGAGATGCACTTATGCTTGTGCAAGAGGGAAAGCTAACAAATGCTAGCTTTCCTTAATGGTGGAATGATGTTGTTTGAGATGTGCTTGTGCTTGTGCAAGAGGAAAGTTTAGCATGTGCAAGCTTTCCTCCATGCTAGAATGATGTTGTTCAAGATGCGCTTGTGTTTGTGAAATAGGGAAAGCTAGCACACACTAGCTTTTCCCGACAATGGAATGATGTTATTCAAGATGTGCTTGTGCTTCTGCAAGAATGAAAGCTAACATGCACTAGTTTTACCCCACGGAGGAATGATGTTGTCCGAGATGCGTTTGTGCTTGTGAAAGAGAGAAAGCTAGCACACGCTAGATTTCCCCCACAGTGGAATGATCTTGTTTGAGATGTGTATATGCTTGTGTAAGGTGTTCGAGATGTGCTTGTGCTTGTGCAAGAGGGAAAGCTAGCATGCGCTATCTTTCCCCAACACTGGAATGATGTTGTTCGAGATGCACTTTTGCTTTTGCAAGAATGAAATCTAGCACGCGCTAGCTTTCCCCCATGGTGGAATGATGTTGTTCGAGATGCACTTGTGATTGCACAATAGAGAAAGCTAGAACACACTAGCTTCACCCCAAGGTGGAATGATGTTATTCGAGATGTGCTTGTGCTAAGGGGAAAGCCAGCGCACATGCTAGCTTTCCCCCACATTGAATGATGTTGTTTGAGAAGAGCTTGTGCTTGTGCAAGAGGGAAAACTAGCTCATGTTAGCTTTCCCCCATGGTCGAATGATTTTCGAGATGTGCCTATGCTTATGCAAGAGGGAAAGCTAGCATGCACTAGCTTTCCCCCACAGTGGAATGATGTTGTTCGAGATGTGCTTATGCTTTTGCAAGAGGGAAAGCCAACATAAAATAGCTTTCCCCCACGGTGGAATGATGTTGCTCGAAATGCACTTGTACTTGTTAAAGAGGGAAAGTTAGCACACGCTAGATTTCCTTGACGGTGGAATGTTGTTATTCAAGATGAGATTATTCTTGTGCAAGAGGGAAGACTAGCATGTGCAAGCTCCTCCATGCTAAAATGATGTTGTTCGAGATGCGCTTGTTTGTACAAGAGGCAAATCTAGCACGCGCTAGCTTTCCCCTGCAATGGAATGATGTTGTTCAAGATGCACTTGTGCTTCTGCAAGATGGAAAGCTATCCTGTGCTAGTTTTACCCCACAGAGGAATGATGTTGTTCAATATGTGCTTGTGCTTGTGCAAGAGAGAAAGCTAGCATGCACTAGCTTCCACTTGCAGCGAAATGATGATGTTCAATAGGCGTATATGCTTATGTAAGAGAGAAAGCTAGCATGCGCTAGATTACCCCCATGGTGGGATGATTTTCAAGATGTGTTGGTGCTTGTGCAAGAGGGAAAGCTAGAACGCGCTAGCTTTCCCCTAGGTTGGAGTGATGTTGTTCAAGATGCGTTAGCGCTTGTGCTTATGAAAGATGGAAAGCTAGCTTGCATTATCATTTTTCTACAGTGGAATCATGTTGTTCGAGATGTGCTTGTGCTTGTGCAAGAGATGCGCTAGTTTTCCCCCATGGTGGGATGATGTTGTTTGAGATGAGCTCGTGTTTGCACATGAGGGAAATCTAGCATGTGCTAGATTTCCCCCACGGTGGGATGATGTTGTCCGAGATGAGCTCATGTTTGCACATTAGGGAAAGCTAGCACATGCTAGCTTTCCCCTAGGGTGGGATGATGTTGTCCGAGATGAGCTTGTGCTTGTGCAAGAGGGAAAGCTAGCACACACTAGCTTCCCCCATGGTGGGATGATGTTGTCTAAGATGAGCTCGTGCTTGTGCAAGAGGGAAATCTAGCACACGCTAGCTTTCCCCACTGGTGGGATGATGTTGTTTGAGATGCACTCCTACTTGTGCAAGAGGGAAAGCTAGCACGCCTAATGGTGGGATGATGTTGTTCGATATGTGCTCCTACTTGCGCAAGAGGGAAAGCTAGAATGCACTAACTTTCCACCACGGTGGGATGATATTGTTCGTGATGCACTCTTGCTTGTGCAAGAGGGAAAGCTAGCATGTGCTATCTTTCCCCCACGTATGGATGATGTTGTTCAATATGTGCTCCAGCTTGTGCAAGAGGGAAAGCTAGCATGTGATAGCTTTCCTCCAAGGTGGGATGGTGTTTTTCGAAATGTGCTCCTACTTGTGCAAGAGGGAAAGCTAGCACACACTAGCTTTCCCCCATGATGGGATGATGTTTGAGATGTGCTCCTGCTTGTTCAAGATGGAATCTAGAACACACTAGATTTCCCTCATGGTTGGATGATATTGTTCAAGATGCGCTTGTGCTTGTGCAAGAGAGAAAACTAGTGAATGCTAGTTTTCCCCCACAGTGGAGTGATGTTGTTCAAGATGCACTTGTGCTTGTGCAAGAGGGAAAGCTAGCATGTGTTAGCTTTCCCCGATGGTGGAATGATGTTTGAGATGCATTTGTGCTTGTGCAAGAGGGAAAGATAGCACGTGCTAGCTTTGCTAGCTTTCCCCCATGGTGGCATGATGTTTTTTGAGATGCACTTGTGCTTGTGCAAGAGGGAAAGCTAGCACTTGCTAGCTTTCTCCCACGGTGGAATGATGTTGTTTGATATGTGCTTGTGGTTTTGCAAGTGAGAAAGCTAGCACGCACTAGCTTTCCCCCATGGCAGAATGATGTTGTTTGAGATGCACTTGTTCTTGTGCAATAGGGAAAGCTGACATGCACTAGCTCCCCCCCATGGTGGAATGATGTTGTTCGAGATGCACTTGTGCAAGAGGGAAAGCTAGCATGTGCTAGATTTCCCTCACATTGAATGATGTTTGATATGAGCTTGTGCTTTTGCAAGAGGGAAAGCTAGCATGTACTAGCTTTCCCCCATGGTGGAATGATGTTTGGGATGTGCCTATGCTTGTGCAAGAGAGATAGCTAGCATGCGCTAGTTTTCTGCCATGGTGGAATGATGTTGTTTGATATGTGCTTATGCTTATGCAAGAGGGAGTGCTAGTAGGCACAAGCTTTCCCCCACGGTGGAATGATGTTGTTCGAGATGCACTTGTGCTCATGCAAGAGGGAAAACTAGCACGCACTAGCTTTCCTTGACGGTGGAATGATGTTGTTTGAGATGTACTTGTTCTTTTGTAAGAGGGAAAGCTAGCAGGTGCTAGCTTTCCCCCATGGTGGGATGATGTTCGAGATGTGTTTGTGCTTGTGCAAGAGGGAAATCTAGCATGTGCTAGCTTTCCCCAACACTGGAATGATGTTTTTCGAGATGCGCTTGTGCTTGTGCAAGAGGGAAATCTAGCACAAGCTAGCTTTCCCCCATGGTGGAATAATGGTGTTCGAGATGCACTTGTGATCGCGCAATAGGGAAAGCTAACACACACTAGATTTCCCCCACATTGAATGATGTTGTTTGAGATGAGCTTGTGCTTGTGCAAGAGGGAAAACTAGCTTGTGTTAGCTTTCCCCCATGGTCAAATGATGTTCGAGATGTGCCTATGCTTATGCAAGAGGGAAAGCTAGCATGCACTAGCATTCCCCCACGATGGAATGATGTTGTTCGAGATGTCCTTGTGCTTTTGCAAGAGGGAAATCCAACATAAACTAGCTTTCCTCCAGGGTGGAATGATGCTATTCGAGATGCACTTATGCTTGTTAAAGAGGGAAAGCTAACACACGCTATATTTCCTTGATGGTGGAATGATGTTGTTCAAGATGAGATTATTCTTGTGCAAGAGGGAAGACTAGCATGTGCAAGCTCCTCCATGCTAAAATGATGTTGTTCGAGATGCACTTGTTTGTACAAGAAGCAAATCTAGCACGCGCTAGCTTTCCCCCACAGTGGAATGATGTTGTTCAAGATGCGCTTGTGCTTCTACAAGATGGAAATCTATCTTGCACTATTTTTACCCCACGGAGAAATGATGTTGTTCGAGATGTGCTTGTGCTTGTGCAAGAGAGAAAGCTAGCATGCACTATCTTCCACCTGCAGTGAAATGATGTTGTTCAATATGCGTATATGCTTGTGTAAGAGAGAAAGATAGCATGTGCTAGCTTACCCCCATGGTGGGATGATTTTCGAGATGCGTTGGTGCTTGTGCAAGAGGGAAAGCTAGCACACTCTAGCTTTCCCCTAGGTTGGAGTGATGTTGTTCAATATGCATTTGTGCTTGTGCTTATGAAAGAGGGAAAGCTAGCTTGCGTTATCATTTTCCTAGAGTGGAATCATGTTGTTCGAGATGTGCTTGTGCTTGTGCAAGAGGGAAAGCTAGCATGCGCTATCTTTACCCCACGACGGGATGATGTTGTCCGAGATGAGCTCGTGTTTGCACATTAGAGAAAGCTATCACATGCTAGCTTTCCCCTAGGGTGGGATGATTTTGTCCGAGATGAGCTTGTGCTTCTGCAAGAGGGAAAGCTAGCATGCACTAGCTTCCCCCACAGTGGGATAAAATTGTTCGAGATGAGCTCGTACTTGTGCAAGAGGGAAATCTAGCACACTCTAGCTTTCCCCACTGGTGGGATGATGTTGTTTGAGATGCCCTCCTGCTCGTGCAAGAGGGAAAGATACCACACCTAATGGTGGGATGATGTTGTTTGAGATGCGCTCCTACTTGTGCAAGAGGGAAAGCTAGAATGCACTAACTTTCCCCCACAGTGGGATGATATTGTTTGCGATGTGCTCCTGCTTGTGCAAGAGGAAAAGCTAGCATGTGCTATCTTTCCCCCATGGACAAATGATGTTGCTCAAGATGCACTCCTGCTTGTGCAAGAGGGAAAGCTAGTATGCGCTATCTTTCTCCCAAGTGGGATGATGTTTTTCGAAATTTGCCTCTACTTGTGAAAGAGGGAAAGCTAGCATGCGCTAGCTTTCCCCCATGATGGGATGATGTTTGAGATGTGCTCCTGCTTGTTCAAGATGGAAATCTAGCATGCTCTAGATTTCCCTCATGGTTGGATTATGTTGTTCGAGATGCGCTTGTGCTTGTGCAAGAGGGAAAACTAGCGCATGCTAGCTTTCTCCCACGGTGGAGTGATGTTGTTCAAGATGCACTTGTTCTTGTGCAAGAGGGAAAGCTAGCATGCACTAGTTTTCCCCCACGATGGAATGATGTTCAAGATGCATTTGTTCTTGTGAAAGAGGGAAAACTAGCACGTGCTAGATTTTCTAGCTTTTCCCCACAGTGGCATGGTGTTTTTCGAGATGCACTTGTTCTTGTGCAAGAGGGAAAGCTAGCACGCGCTAGCTTTCTCCCACGGTGGAATGATTTTGTTTGATATGTGCTTGTGATTTTGCAAGAGGGAAAGCTAGCACGCACTAGCTTTCCCCCATGGTAGAATGATGTTATTTGAGATGCGCTTGTGCTTATGCAATAGGGAAAGCTGACACGCACTAGATTCCCCCATGGTGGAATGATGTTGTTCGAGATGTGCTTGTGCAAGAGGAAAGCTAGCACGCACTAGATTTCCCCCACATTGAATGATGTTTGATATGATCTTGTGATTTTGCAAGAGGGAAAACTAGCACATGTTAGCTTTGCCCCATGGTGGAATGATGTTTGAGATGTTTCTGTGCTTATGCAAGAGAGAAAGCTAGCATGTGCTAGTTTTCTGCCATGGTGGAATGATGTTGTTCGAGATGCACTTATGCTTATTCAAGAGGGAGTTCTAGTAGGCACAACCTTTCCCCCACGGTGGAATGATGTTGTTCGAGATGCATTTGTGCTTGCGCAAGAGGGAAAACTAGCACACACTAGCTTTCCTTGATGATGGAATGATGTTGTTTGAGTTGTTCTTGTTCTTGTGTAAGAGGGAAAGCTATCATGCACTAGCTTTCCCCCATGGTGGGGCAATGTTCGAGATGTGCTTGTGCTTGTGCAAGAGGGAAAGATAGCATGCGCTATCTTTTCCCAACATTGGAATGATGTTGTTCGAGATACGCTTGTGCTTGTGCAAGAGGGAAGGCTAGCAGGCGCTAGATTTCCCCCATGGTGGAATGGTGTTGTTCGAGATGCACTTGTGATTGTGCAATAGGGAAAGCTAGCACATGCTAGCTTCAACCCATGGTGGAATGATGTTATTCGAGATGTTCTTGTGCTAGGGAGAAAGCTAGCACATTCAATGATGTTGTTTGAGATGAGCTTGTGCTTATGCAAGAGGGAAAACTAGCTCGTGTTAGCTTTCCCCCAGAGTTGAATGATGTTCGAGATGTGCCTATGCTTATGCAAGTGGGAAAGCTAGCATGCACTAGATTTCCCCCATGATGGAATGATGTTGTTCAAGATGTGCTTGTGCTTTTGGAAGAGGGAAAGCCAACACAAACTAACTTTCCCCCATGGTGGAATGATGTTGTTCAAGATGCACTTGTACTTGTTAAAGAGGGAAAGCTAGCACACGCTATATTTCCTTGATGGTGGAATGATGTTGTTCAAGATGAGATTATTCTTATGCAAGAGGAAGGGCTAGCATGTGCAAGCTCCTCCATGCTAAAATGATGTTGTTCGAGATGCACTTGTTTGTACAAGAGACAAAGCTAGCACACACTAGCTTTCCCCCACAGTGGAATGATGTTGTTCAAGATGCGCTTGTGCTTCTGGAAGATGGAAAGCTATCATGTGCTAGTTTTACCCATGGAGGAATGATGTTGTTCGAGATGTTCTTGTGCTTCTGTAAGAGAGAAAGCTAGCATGCACTAGCTTCCACCCATAATGAAATGATGTTGTTCGATATGCTTATATGCTTGTGTAAGAGAGAAAGCTAGTATGCGCTAGCTTACCCCAATGGTGGGATGATTTTCGAGATGCGTTGGTGCTTGTGCAAGATGGAAAGCTAGCACGCATTAGCTTTCCCCTAGGTTGGAGTGATGTTGTTCAAGATGTGTTTGCACTTGTGCTTATGAAAGAGGGAAAGCTAGCTTGCATTATCATTTTCCTACGGTGGAATCATGTTGTTCGAGATGTTCTTGTGCTTGTGCAAGAGGGAAAGCTAGCATGCGCTATCTTTCCCCCATGGTGGGATGATGTTGTCCGAGATGAGCTCGTGTTTGCAATTAGGGAAAGGTAGCACGCGCTAGATTTCGCTTAGGGTGGGATGATGTTGTCCGAGATGAGCTTGTTCTTGTGTAAGAAGGAAAGCTAGCACACACTAGCCTCCCCCATGGTGGGATGATGCTGTCCGAGATGAGCTCGTGCTTGTGTAAGACGAAAATCTAGCATGCACTAGCTTTCCCCACTGGTGGGATGACGTTGTTTGAGATGCACTCCTGCTTGTGCAAGAGAGAAATCTAGCACGCCTAATGGTGGGATGATGTTGTTCGAGATGCGCTCCTTTCTTGCGTAAGAGGGAAAGCTAGAATGCACTAACTTTCCCCCATGGTGGGATGATATTATTCGTGATGCACTCCTGCTTGTGCAAGAGGGAAAGCTAGTGTGTGCTAGCTTTCCCCAATAGACTAATGATGTTGTTCAAGATGTGCTCCTGCTTGTGCAAGAGGGAAAGATAGCATGCACTAGCTTTCCCCCAAGGTGGGATGATGTTTTTCGAAATGTGCTCCTACTTGTGCAAGAGGGAAAGCTAGCACACGCTAGCTTTCCCCCACGTTGGGATGATGTTTGAGATGTGCTCTTGCTTGTTCAAGATGTAAATCTAGTACGCACTAGATTTCCCTCATGGTTGGATGATGTTGTTTGAGATGTGCTTGTGCTTGTGTAAGAGGGAAAACTAGATAATGGTAGATTTCCCCCACAGTGGCGTGATGTTGTTCATGATGCACTTGTGCTTGTGCAAGAGGGAAAGCTAGCATGCGCTATCTTTCCCCCACGGTGGAATGATGTTTGAGATTTATTTGTGTTTGTGCAAGAGGGAAAACTAGAATGTGCTAGCTTTGCTAGCTTTCCCCCATGGTGGCATGATGTTTTTCAAGATACACTTGTGCTTGTGCAAGAGGGAAAGCTAGCATGCGCTAGCTTTCTCCCACAGTGTAATGATGTTGTTCGATATGTGCTTGTTCTTTTGCAAGAGGGAAAGCTAGCACGCACTAGATTTCCCCCATGGCATAATGATGTTGTTTGAGATGCAATTGTTCTTGTGCAATAGGGAACGCCGACACACACTAGCTTCCCCCCATGGTGGAATGATGTTGTTCGAGATGTGCTTGTGTAAGAGGGAAAGCTAGCACATGCTAGCTTTCCCCCACATTGAATGATGTTTGATATAAGCTTGTGTTTTTGCAAGAGGGAAAGCTAGCACGTGCTAGATTTCCCCCATGGTGGAATGATGTTTGGGATGTGCCTGTGCTTGTGCAAGAGAGAAAGCTAGCATGGACTAGTTTTTTGCCATGGTGGAATGATGTTGTTCGAGATGCGCTTATGTTTGTGCAAGAGGGAGTGCTAGTAGGCACAATATTTCCCCCACGGTGGAATGATGTTGTTCGAGATGCACTTGTGCTTGTGCAAGAGGGAAAACTAGCACACACTAGCTTTCCTTGATGGTGGAATGATGTTGTTTGAGATGTGCTTGTTCTTGTGCTAGAGGAAAGGCTAACATGTGCAAGTTTTCATCCATGCTAGAATGGTGTTGTTTGAGATGTGCTCATGTTTGTGAAAGAGGGAAAGCTAGCATGCTCTAGATTTCCCCCACAATGGAATGATGTTGTTCAAGTTGTGCTTTTGCTTCTGCAAGATGGAAATCTAGCATATGCTAGTTTTACCCCACAGAGGAATGATGTTGTTCGAGATGCACTTGTGCTTCTATAAGAGAGAAAGCTAGCACACATTAGCTTTACCCCATAGTGGAATGATGTTGTTCAAGATGAGTATATGCTTGTGCAAGAGGGAAAACTAGCACGCACTAGCTTTCCCCCATGGTGGGATGATGTTCCAGATGCATTTTTTCTTGGTGTGCTAGCTTTCTCCCACGGTGGAACGATGTTGTTCGATATGCGCTTGTGCTTGTACTTATGCAAGAGTTTTCGATTGTTGTTTGAAATGTGCTTGTGTTTGTGAAAGAAGGAAAATTAGCACACTCTAGCTTTCTTCCACAATGGAATGTTGTTGTTTGAAATTTGTTTGTGCTTGTGAAAGAAGGAAAACTAGCATGCACTATATTTCCTCCACAATGGAATGTTTTTTTTTGAAATACACTTGTGCATGTGCAAAAAGGAAAGTTAGCATGCGCTAGCATTCCTCCACCGTGGAGTGATGTTGTTTGAAATGTGATTGTATTTCCTCCACCGTGGAGTGATGTTGTTCAAAAGTTATCACGCATTAGATTTCCCACAGTGTACTGATGTTGTTTGATATGTTCTTGCGCTTTTGCAAGAGGGAAAGCTAGCATGCACTAGCTTTCCCCGATATTGGAGTGATGTTGTTTGAGATGCGCTGGTGCTTGTGCAAGAGGGAAAGCTAGTGCTAGCTTTCCCCCACAGTGGAATGATTTTGTTTGAGATGAACTTGTGCTTGTGAAGAAGGGAAAGCTAACACATGCTAGCTTTCCCCCACATTTGAATAATATTGTTCAAGAAATGCTTGTGCTTGTGCAAGATGGAAATTTAGCACACGCTAGATTTCCTCCATGGTGGAATGGTGGGATTTGAACCCGGGTGGAGAGGATAATAATTATTCTTTCAATGGTTCGTGCTAGACCCAATCGATTAGTCCAAACCAAGCTATTTCTAAAAATTTTCCATTTATTTCCACAATCTATTCTACAAATATGTTGTTGTTGAAAAAACTTTTGTCCAATATCTTCTATCGTGTTAACTTTAAACTAGTATGCATATAAATACAACAATGTTCTGTTCTTCCTCCCATAACACCATTTTGCTGAGAGGAATATGGAGTTGTAAATTGCCTCATTATGCTATCTTTCTTGCAAAATAACTTGAGGGCTCAAGCTACTTTTCAACCATTGCTTGAAATTGTGGAAAAACATTAAATGCACCAACCATTTAAGAGTAATAAATACAAGTTTTTTTTCTAAAAGCATCAAGGAAAGCTCTAAAAAAATTCATCCCACCAACATATTCCACGTATTTAAGACTGCAAATATCATTGTGCACTAAATCTAGAACCCCACATTCTAGTGTAGACATTGTGCCTTCTAATTTGCTTGTCAATTGCACAATATTCACGAGTCCAAATTAGAATTATTTTTTTTGGCTCATCATCCCATTTACAATGCTTTTTGTTTTCATTTCTAATAGAGTTTTGGCATTCACATGAATAAACCTCTAATGACACTAGTCTACAAACTATTTTCTATAATATATGATGCAACTTATAAATTTAACTTTAAAACATATAAATTCCCTTCTTAGGAGCATGTAAATGAACATTCCTTGCTTGGTTCTTCACAATGCTAATTTTTTTAGTGGAATTTAACATTCTAGCCCAAATCTATTATTTTTGCAATAGATTTCAAATCTTTTGCCAAATTTGGCACATGCAACACTCCTTGCATAATATTCCTCCATTAGCAATAGGGACTTGCAACTCTCCAACATCATATACTTTATGGTAGCTTTTATCTCCGAACTAGATAATTCTATTCATGTAAAGATGGCAGTAAATCTGGAGCAATTTTTATTTCCTTGTCATGTGCTATGTCGTTCCTAAGTATATAGTGAAGAAATCTTTGTCATTGGAGTTCTCCATATCAACTTTAAAATCTTGATCATGTTGATTTCTGCAGATGACAAGATGAAACAATGCAATCTTTCACTTCCAATAGTCTCTTTGTATGTGCCCTAGCATATGACAATAATTGCACCTTATATTTTTCTTGTTCTTATATTTTTGTGGTTGCTTGCCACCCTGTTGTTGGCATGTAGTATGACCTTACATTACTTCATAAATTTCTTCATTTTGTTTCTTTTGCATCCATTTTTGTTACTCTTTCAACATGGCTTTATTGGAAAATATTTTGTTTCCCCTTTCTTTTGGCATAGAAAGCAACTTATCCCCCAATGTTGGTGTTCTTGCATCAATTCTTCTAATTTCTTCTAACAATGCATCAAAAACCATATCAAAATATGAATTTTCTCTTTTCAACATAAGTTATTATTCAAAGTATAAAATGATTGTGGCAATGACTTCAATAAAATTAGAAATGTTGGGATTGCAAGACTTTATAGTCATCCCTAACACTAGCAAAATGGGAAAATAAAT
>ML794464.1:290430-304159 GCA_009831015.1 Picea engelmannii | reverse complement strand
AAGTTATAAATAATAGTAATAGAAATAATGTAAGGAATCCAAGTCTAAGACTTAGATTTTCTTTTGCAAGTTTATGTAAATTTGATTTTATATAGTTTATCATGATAAATTTATCAAAAAAATGGTGAATATATACAAAAAGTTGTGAACCAAGCAATTTTTTAATTCCACAATTTGAAAAAATGCAATCTTGCTAATTTAGTTCGAAATTCTAGATCTATTGATTTTTATTTAGATTCATTCTTTTACTTAACACACATGTTAAGATGTAGCTAGATCAAGATCCACTATTGTGATCTAGATCCATTTAACTTTCAATACAAAAATATAAATAATAATAATGGGAATAAATTATAATGATACATGAGAGTTTATAATGATACCTTTATAACAAAAAAATGGTGAATATATACATTCAAAGTAGTGAATTAAATGATTTTCTAATTCTTTTTTTGAAAAAACTCAATCTAGATAAAGTTCTAAAATTCTAGATCCACTGAATATTTCCAAATTTAATGAAATATGTGGTATCGTTGAAGATGATCCCATTAGAGGTACTTTATGGCAGAAAGTGAAACACACCAATAAGTTGGGACAACCTAGTTGATAGAGAAGTGGTTGGTCCAGAGTTTCTCAGGGAATGGAAGATAAAATGTCGAAGATAAAATACAATTTAAAGGGTTCCCAAGAAAGGAAGAAAATATATGCTAACAAGGGTAGAACTCACAGGGAGTTTAAAGTGAGTGATAATGTATTCTTGAAAGTGAAGGGAAACAAAAGTTCCCTGAAGTTGGGAGACTGTTCCAAGTTGGAAGCTAGATATTGTGGGCCATTTTAAATCCTAGAGAGGATTGGACTAGTATCTTGTATAATTGAATTTACTACATCTGTGTTTATTCATAATGTATTCCATGTATCATTGCTCAAGAAATATATACCTGATGCTAATCATGTGATTGATTGGAATGTGATTTAGGTGGAGAAAGAAGACGTTTTTCAAGTGCATCAGGTGTGCATACTGGACCGAAAGATCAAGATCTCTGAAATCAATCCATAGAGCTTGTAAAGTTCAAATGGACCTGGTACGGTTCTAAGGACACAACTTGGGACAATGAATATGTTATGCGAGAAAAATACCTGCATCTTTTTGATGATTTTGAAAATCTTGTTGATATTATGTAAATAAGATGCACTGAGGACAATGCATAAATAAGGGGAGGGGATTTTAATAACCCAAGGTCGATCCCCTACTGAATTGTGAACATGTTCTGTAGGCTAGTGAGCCAAGTGATTAAAAGATAGGAGGCTTATGTGATGTTTAGGTTAGAGATCCTAGATGCTAAAGGCTAGTGAACCTGATTTTGTATATGTAAATATTCATATCATTAATATAATACATCATTTCATGTAGACCGACCACGAAGAAAGAGTTAAGGGGACTAAAATTCACTAGGAAGTGAAAGGGAGGGGCTAAGAGGCTAAGAAAATTGAATTCCCCGATCAATTTTCTGGGTGGATATTTAGATTCCACTATAAAATACCTCTCCAAAGCCTTCTCCCATGCTCAATTCCGAGTCTTGATCAGAAAGTTATGGTTATTTGAAAATTGTCCATTAATTTTTCTATTCACATTTCAACTTGGCACAACTCTGTGTTGTAATTAAGCATTTTTGCATATACTCCATTGGATTTTTTGTATGAGATCAATTGGGTTTCTTCATATACTTCTTATGGACACTCTTTCCAAGTTTCACCTTTTTCTAGTTTCCGGGCTGCTAGTTACTGCCTGCTAAAGTTTTGGGCCAATTCATGTTTTTGGTCCATAATGCTACATGTACCTTATTTTCCATATTAAACACTTTTAACATGCCTAGAAATTTAATTCAGATCTAGGAATATCTTCTATGGTTCAATAGATTTACATTGACTACTCCTGTGCCTCAATCGGATTCTGGAGTAGAAATTTATGGCACTTTGAAGTTAGTTGGGTCTTAAAATTTACCCTCTATTGTTTGTGTTGTAACTTTCTCATAAAATATATGTTTGAAGAATAGTTTACACCGTTAAACGAGCTCTTTAATTTGAGCTGCGGAGACAGAGTGTACCTTGGTACACTCTATTCTCGTGGTTTTTGCATTGCTAAAAATGGTCTTAAGGGCCTCGTAAACGCACTGCAAAAAGATGATGTTCAAACAATATAAAACGTTGCGGAAAATCATTGTTTTTCTAATGTCGTTCACCATCAAAATGACTTCTCACGCACAAATTTCAACCTGTACACCCATATTTACCATGCACAACAAAACCACAAGGTAAATCGTGCTCTGTGCACCTATAACCACTATGCATCATTTCTTTGTCATGCCCATAAATTGCGCACACTACTTTTGTGTCGCACGCCAATAGCCACTGTGCACAATTTTGGTTCTTTCATTATTACCCGTTGCACACAATTTTTGTATCACGCGATGGTATTTTGTGCGTATTTCACCCTACGCACTGTACCATGCCAAAGTTTAGTATGCCCCCACCGTGCACCAATACTTTGTGCGCACCATTAACTAAACTATCGTGCAACAACATATACCCATATTGTGCATGCACCAACCAAACTCCTCTACACTCTACTAATACTATGCACACCACGCGTGCCATTATTATGTGTGTGCACACTGCATGCTCCTTATCATGTGTATGTACACGTTGCACTAGTATTACGCATGTGTCACTCTATCTGCACTGTGCAATGCTAAATTTAGCACACGCACCTGCATACCAACATTTTTCGACGGCGTGCTAAAATTTAGTGCAGACACCCGCACAACAACAATTTTCTGTGTAGTGCCAAAATTTATTGCGTGCACTAGTACACCAACATTTTTCGTGCAGTTCCAAATTTTAGCGTGCACAACCGCATGCCAACATCTTTCTACGCAGTGCCCAAAGTTTACATATCACAAACTTTTCACTGTGCATCATGCATTTTTAGTGCATCCACATGTGCACACTCATTTTTATGCACATCAATTTCCTTGTGAATTCTACTGCATAGATTGGGGCTTTTGCTTAATGTTTCCCCAATTTTTACCATAGACATTCTGCAACTATGAAATTTGTTCAATTTCATCTTGATAACACCAATTAAACCTCTGCAACAACAAATCGTTGCGGTTTGACATTTCTGGAACGAATTTTTCCCACCTTCAATTTACGAATTTAGAATTTTAATTACTAATATCGCTCCATCTATCATGGCTTTACTATAACTTCCAATTCGACCCATTCTAGGTCCAAATTTGCTAAAACAAATATTAAATCAATAATATCTCACCACATGGCCGAATTTCTCAAGTTTTCCATGAATTTAACAACAAAATTTGGGACTTTTTCCCAATTCCTCCCAATTGTTCTTAATTTTTACCATGGATGCTCTGCAACTCAAAATTTCACCACTTAGAAATAAATCCTTTATGAAATTTTTCTTCAACTCAACTTGTTCAGCCCATCCAGGCTCAATGTTAAAAACTGAAGCTCTGATACCATATTGTAACGTCCCCGGCCACCCAAGTCGGGCCATGATACACAAGAGAATGCTTTTATTCTCTCTGCGGAACATATTGTAACATACCCAACATCCAACTGAGGTATGCCACATAATTTTTTTTCGAACTACATGCTATTAAAATATATACACACAAAACTCTTGCAGATATATATATATATCTATATATATATATAACATAAACAGACAAATACATCTATAAATGCATGGATTCACACTAAAATAATGGTAACGTATACATGCAACATATACAATAAATACCCATAAATATAAAGACAATTATAACCACACATGGGATAAACCCATAAACATAAACACATAAATAATAATGCAGCATGTAAATTCATCACACAATTGACACTTATCTTGGTAGGAATATCACCAACTATGTGTAGACCTTCCATGAACCTCCCAACATGAGACCACACTGCTCATCACTCTCAGCAGTGGGTCACCCCCGAGCTGGCACTAAACTCCACTCGGGTAAAGGTATTCCTAACGAGGCTAATTGCTCAGAGACAATAGGAAATACTTCGTCATAGGTGCACACTCAAACTAACAGAATACAGTCCCTCATTCTCCATATGCATGTCTCACCCTAGGACGTCTGCCCCTTCTCTGCTCAATAGTCCTTCAACTTCCCCACTTTCTTTCAGGGCTTCAGCAACATGTCGGACAGGAAGTCTCAGATCCTTGTAGCTGCAGTTTAGCACCTTCAGGAAATCAATTCCAATCAATTCTCTCACCCAAATAATTGCTCACGATCCTGACAACCCACCTCTTCAGTATCCCACGAGCCTGAGAACCCGCTTCTTCGGTCCATCTCCCAAGCTAACTAGCTACACCAACAAGTATGGCTATGGATACATGTTTAGATACAGTAACAATAAGTATTGAGGATAATTAACCGAGTGAGTGAAAGATCATGGTATGGATGAATGGATGACTGAATTACGGAAGGAATGATGGAACCAATCCCCCAGAATGAACTGATTCCCAACAATATGTATGCATGTCCCCAACTTGACACTTGTCATGTTGGGAGCTACTTTGGCCCACTTGTCCCCAACTTTGGAACTTAAGATAAAATAATTATTCATACTTTATACTTTAAGAAATATTAATATAATTTTTCTTTTTGGCTCAAGCTCCCTAGATTATCCCTTTTCCTTAATGTTTAGCCATCCCTTTCCCTAACTAGTGTATTTTAGTCCCCCATACTCTTTTATCGTGGTTGGTCTACGCGCAACGATGTATTTTATATTCATGATGAGACATATACAAAAATAAGCACACTAACCTTTAATATCTAGGATCTTTGGCCTAATTCAAAACATAAGAATCCTAAATTATAATAAATGGCTCACCATCCTACAAAAAACTTCATCTACACAAAGGCTCCCTGGCCTCAAAATCGTGCACACTTAAGTTGTTGCACGCGGTATCCTGGAATGTGCACACTTTATCATTTTACTGTGCAGGTACTGCACGCACTATGCCATGAAAGGTGCATACAAAAATGATGTCAAACAACTCACCAAATTAATTACATTTTCATTTTACATTCACCATTGTTTTCAACCTAGAGATATTATAGAGGTGAAGTATCCCTTGGTTCTATTTCATCAAGAGAACAAAGGTATTTTTAGCTCGTTTTTCTTGTAAGGGTTTCCCATGGTAGATTGTGTGTCAATGATGTGTGGTTTTTTTGTTGCGACATTGTTATTTATCTCATAGGATTTTCTTATTTTAATAGGATGGGTCTCTTCCTCTTGACCATGGTCAAGGGATAAAATCAAGGGACATTTCCCCTTAATTAATATTCTACAGATTTGGTCCATCAAAAATTCCTCTAACCACCACATAAACCTTTTATAGGGGATATTTGGTATCCTAGTGGGAGATGAGTATCATTGAGGGATGTGCACTACATATGGGTCTTGACACCATTACCCATAGTCAATAGAGGGAAATAAGGGAATTAGTTATTAATTTATTATTCTAGGGATCATAAACCATTAATGAGACCTTCTACCACCACACATACCTTCTATATATGATCTTTGACATTGGAATGGAATATGGGATCCATTTAGAGATTTTTTTACATGAGGGATGCATCATAGAGCCAACACCATGGTTATGGGAGAAAATCAAGGGAATTAGTCCATAAAATTGAGTTTTTAGGTCTCATCATCAATTAATGAGTCCTTCAACAACCACATAGACCCTCGAGATGGTATATTTAGCCTTCAAATGGGAGGTGGGTTCTTTTAGGAGGTTTTATGGACCAAGGATGTTCCTTGTTTCCATGACCATGGTAAGGGGAGGAAATCAAAGGAATTAATCCCTAAATAAATTATTTATGACTCATGAGGGCTTCCCCTTGTTGACCAATATCTTATCACATTCACACATAAAGGGGGATTTTAGATTGTGATAAATAGAGTCAATATATTGTAGGTATTGGGGGGGATGTGGGGTATTGGTGGGTATATAGTAAAAATAAGGGTTTATTTTATTGGAAAGAAGTATTGGAAGGGGGTTTCAAAAAAATGATATTTGGAGGTATTTATCATTATCTAGTTAAATTAGGGGTATCCTTTAATATCCCATCAATGCAGGTGATATTTTGAAGGTTCACCAAGTGAAGACCCCATGTGATGCAAACCACCAAGCCCACGGGTTGGCGCTGCAGACTCCCATTCTAGGATCTTCTCAAAGGAGCTGAATCATCTCTCAGGATACCAAAAAACCCTTTTTTTACCTTACCCATAGGATACTTAGAAAACAAGCATGAAATTCATATGCGTGAGGGTCCCTCTTCTCTTTCTAAATTGTGCATGTGACCACAACTTAGGACCAAGTTCTTATTGAAAGGGTTGTTTGGTACTACAAGACTCCGGGCTTCAGAGTTCCTCTACTCCAACTTCAAATAACAAAATTCTCCCAAATAGCCAAACCATCGAACTCCTGAAGAGTTCAAGGATCAATGGACCACACTCCTCCTTTAGATCAACAGTCTATGTTCACTCCAGGCTCCGAAAGAATTTACTCCAACCAACTATGTGCTCAAATGTGTCGAAGTATTTACTGATCAAATCTGGTAATAAAGTGACTTGATCGATAGGTGTAGTTATTACTCTATCCTTCCACTTCTTAAATGTCAAAGTTAAGACTTTGATCGAATGGAATAAATAACCTTTCTCCCTTGCTCAATTTATGACTGACGATGACTTCGGGGTTTGGGGCTTCAAGACCTTTCCACACCGCACAACTATAACCCAAAATCACCTGAAGTATTGAATCGCAATAACTCGAAGGTATACATCTATCACTTAGCCACAAATCGATGATTGAGATTAACTCCAGGCTTTAGTGCTTTGGGGCTACGTGCCTCCTCTACAACAATTGACTGCTTCAAACCGTCGAAGTGGAGAAGTCTGAGGGAATCAGGACTTACCAACCACACTCCTCAAATGAAGGAGTCCTCCACTGCTCGAGTTTCTCCCGGGAACCTTACACTCACTATCTCTCCTGAGCTTCGTTCACTTGATGTAGTGAACTCTTGCACATAATTGCGCTTTTCTCCTTTGTTTTAATCCCTTATAATTTTATGGTCCAAAGCACTCCTTGCGCTAACTCTCCTGAGATGGGGACTTTGAAAAGTCACATGCGCACTTCTTGTGCTTGCTTTGTGCAGAATCTCATTGTCTCTCATGAGCTTCTAATCCCGTAAAATGATTACCTCCTCACACCTTGTGTTGGCACTGTGTACTCCTTGCACAAAGATTACTAGAAGAGAAACAATTGAAACTTATAACAGAATTATAAATTGATTCATTTAAACAAACATCATCCACATACATAGATGCATAAATACAATAACACAGTGTCCATTCCATTACACAAAGAACAAGAAAACATGTTTAGTCTCTCAGTAAATTTTAGAGTATTCTCCATCATTTCAATCAAAACTTCCAACAAAAGTTTCAACAACCTCTTTTTGGCATAAATTACATTGATTTATACATAGAGGGGCTTCTCGATCTTTCGTTCCTAACTATTCTAGTGCTTTCACATCTCAATAAAGACAACCTTATCACTAAGATTATTATAGTAAATTCTCATTTACAAACTAATCCAGATGGATGTTGGTGGCCTCCCACCTATTCCAAATGGTTCATTTTGGCAGTTTTTTCCTAGTTATCGTGTCCCCAACTTTTGGGGCCGTTTTGAGGCCCTAAACAGTGCTTTTAGGGCTCGCCAAATTCAAAGTATAGAAGAAGTTAAATTCTAATGACAACGTGTGTATTCCTCGGATAGACCTTTCCAACGGTCTATTGTGCGACTAAAAACGAGATCGTATGCAAAAGTTATGATCCCGGGAAGTTGATGTACTAACTTATTGCAACAAGGCCCACATGACTTTTTGTGCTTCATCTCCTAGGGTTATTTTTTTGGATGTCTAGGTTTTTGGCATTCATGTTTATTGTAAAGAGACCTTCAGAGCCTCATTGTACTCATCTACTCGCGAATGAATGCAGTCATCGCATCTCTTCTTAGAGATAAGCTGCCACCATTCCAACAATCTTGTTTTCCGCTACATTTTATAGTTTCAACATATTTCTTTATTGAATAGAAGTCAGTTTTACTGTATCTCTGTTATTTTTTGTTAAGCATAATAATAATCTGTATTTGTTTCGTTCTTCTCATAAAATTTGGATCACAAACTTAGATATGAGTCGATGCTCAAAATATGTACAACCCTACATAGATTAAAGGCAATTACAACTTTCTAGAGTACATACAATGGC
Source organism: Picea engelmannii (assembly GCA_009831015.1). Taxonomy (NCBI): domain Eukaryota; kingdom Viridiplantae; phylum Streptophyta; class Pinopsida; order Pinales; family Pinaceae; genus Picea; species Picea engelmannii. Next base: position 295,780 of record ML794464.1, on the reverse strand, counting down.
TATAGTCTTTAGATCTCAAGGGATCTTTAACTACAAAGGATTTCAAAATTTAAAATGTTGTTCATCCTTGGAATCCAAACCAATAAATGCGCATTGATTTGTACGTTGAGTCACCTTCCACCACACCTCGTTAAATGTGACGATGATGCTCCTTCATCACCATGTTATGACTTTGGTCCATGAACATTGCCTAAAAAAGATAGATAATCCCTCTAAAAGGGGTCTTTGGCCTCCAAGTGAGATATGAGAACCATCATGAGATTTTCCACTCCAAGGATATATCTATGAGGGTATTGACAATGCTTAAGGTAGAAAAATTATCATTATGTCCTAAATAAACATTATGAAGTTCACAATAGATGAATGATGTATTAAACTAGCACATATACCCTCTACACAAGATAGTTGGCCTCCAAGTAGGATATGGGTGCGGTTGGGAGTATTTTCATACTATGAATAGGTTTCAAGGCATTGACTAAGATAATAAGAAAACCAATACAAAGTTTCCCCCGCTAGTTATGGTTATCAAAAACATAAAAATCATTTAAGGAAATAAACCAACTTCTTAATGACCAAAAGATGCTTTTAGAGTTCACGAACAATGCATGGATACCAAACCACCACACAAACCTTGTAAAAGAAAAAAAAAATCCACATATAATATGGATGCTATTACAAGCATTGATAGCAAAAATAATATAAAATACAAAACATTAATTAATCTATATGTTAAAGATAATGTTTTATCGTTAATTTTATTATTCTTTAATATAATAATTAGTTTTGATATGCTAATCTCATCATCAAATATATATATATATATATATATATATATATATATATATATATATATAATCAAAAGGTCTTCTAAAATTAATCAAACAACCACAAAAAAAATCCATTTTATCATTTAAATATTCAATACAATAATACATTAACCAGGTATATATGATTTCCTTAAGACATTTAAGGAAAAAACAGAAACCTCAAATAATAAACTCTATGTCTTAAGGAAAAAACAGAAACCGCAAATAATAAACTCAAATAATATCCATTTTATTTTTTATATGTCTCAAGGAAAAAACAGAAACCTCAAATAATATCCATTTTATTTTTTATATGTCTTAAGGAACAAACAGAAACCTCAAATAATATCCATTTTATTTATTATACATTCGATACAATAATACATTAACCATAATTCCTTAAAACATTCCAAGGAAACCTGAAACCCAAAATATAAATTCTTTTATGAAATTAAGCTACACCAAAGCAGTTCGAGACAATGTTTTTTTTAAACCAAAAAATTTAAAGAATACTAACAACTGGGATTGTTGATTGCAAAAGGAAAATGACTTATTATTGATATCTACGATTAACACTTCGTAAAATTTTTAAAAACATATGGATTCTCCGTTCCATAAAATTTATAAAAAAACATACTCTCTGTGTCACAAGGATTCTTCATTCCATAAAATTTATAAAAAACATATGCAGTGTCACTAGGATTCTTCGTGTTTACAACTACAACTACAACTAACGGGGTTATTCATGTTTACTACTAAACTATAAAAAATGAGAATTATAAATTGTAATCAATTGTTCATATCCCATCGGCCTTATATTTAGCAACACTTTACAATTAGAAAGTCTCCTCAGCTTGTTTAACTAGCACAAAGGATTCCTCTAACTGCAAAAACTTCTCCCACGATCCATATTATCTGAGTGGTTTTTAAAACTATTGAAAATGATTCTCTGATTGCGAAAAATGAAGCTATGTCCATATCTGCTTAGTGGCTTTTAAAACTATTATAAACTATTACTCTGGTTGCAAGAAAACGGAACTATGCTCCATCTCATCTCGGTGGCTTTTAAAACTATTATAATGCATTTATTTGATTAAAAAAAACTGAACTCCTCACCTCATATTAGTCTCTTCGTTATAATCAATATGGATGGCAATTGTACTACTAACTTGTTTGCAATACCAATTGTAATTTGAACGTTTGCTCGCAGCAGTACTATTGCAATCATAGTAATAATTTGTATGTTTACATTATAATTTGCAGGGGAATATAGTAGACATATTAGTGTACTTTAAAGGTTCTACTTTTAGGTTTTTTCTAACAATTTTTTATCCATCTCTTTTTAAGTGTTCTTACTAGCTATAGAATTCAATTTATATTGATTCCTAAACTTATTAGAAAATCTCTAATTAAAATAAATCTATATTTCTTTATTTACATTTATTATATTAATATAAAAAACATTACATTTATTATTTCATTACAAAATATATTAAAACATAATATTAATATCAAGAAAAAGACATTATATTAAAAAAAAACATTATATAAAAAACTATATTATTATTTAAGAAAGAAACATACCAAAAATATAACATATACTTATTTAATTAAATTTATTATATCTCAAGAAAAAGATATTGAATTTATTATTGTATTATAAAATACATTAATACATAATATTAATAAAAACATATTGTATCTAAGAAAAAAACAATATTATATAAGGTAAGTACATTATATAATTATTTAACTATATTTATTATATCAAATAAAAGAAATTACATTTATTATTTGATTGCAAAAGACCTTACAAAAGACATTATTATATGGAAATTATTATATTAAAAAAAACATTATATTTATTATTTGATTGCAATAATTATATAAGAAGAAAAAAATACATCATATCAAGAAAAATACAATATCAATATTGATTATTTGATTACATTTATTATAAACAATATTTTATATTTTAAATCAAATGTCTAATAACATTATATTATGTTTGATTAATATTAATATATTTTAAATTTCTAAGAAGATATAAATATATTTTATATCTTTATGAAAGATTTTATCATAAAAAATAAAATAAAAATGATAAAAAACTTTATTTTAATATAAAATAGAAAAAGAAAATAATTTATACAAAGACAACACCATGACATGAAATAATAAAGGGTTGAAGATGAAAAACACTTTCTTCTAGAGTGCCCTTGTATGAACATGTCTTGTTCTTAGTTGTATGAATCTATCCACAAAAATAATACCACTATGAGTTAGTCATAAATGGATTTCAGTTAAATGTTTTACTACTATAAATCATAATTTAACAACCCAAATTGATTAATTTTATCACATTTTTTAATTTAAATTTAATTAATGATTAAAATATATTAATGAGTCTTTTATTATTTTATTATTAAAAGGTGGGTTAAGTAATTAATGGGGGGATAAGGTTGTTGGGGAATTAATGGGGGGATAAGGTTTTTGGGAATTAATGAGGGGGATAAAGAAGAAGGGGGGACTTGGAAGAGGGATCTCATTTTTGTTTAAGGATTTCTAAATTTCTAAAAGATAGAGGACGAGGAGGAAATTTGAAGAATTGTTTTAGGGAACTATCACACGACACTGTTGTTGCTGAGAATTTTGGGATCGGGGGCCAAGAAACCACAAGGATTCCAAGAGCTACGGAGCCAGAGAGGTTGTTCCTAGTTGGCTGGAAGGTTAATATTCAGTCTGGGCAAGAACAAGAATATGATCAATGTAAATTCTAACCTTGTACAATATCTACTGCAAACTAATATTCATAAAAGAACAGAAAAGATACAATGGCAAATACAAACATTACACAGAGATTTTTCACCTGGAAACCCAAACCGGGAAAACCAACATATATTATATTCATACATTGTGTTACATTGTTTACAATACAATATACATATAGGAGCCAGCGGCATCCAAAACCCTAACCCAATGACTTGGATTAGTCCAAAACCCTAATTGCTTAACCGGAAATAGAAAACCATCGGCAAAAAACCATGTGTCGAAAAACCACCTAAATAAAATGTGGTCCTGGAAATATGTCGTCCCGGTAATATGTCCTCCCGGAAATATGTCGTCCTGGTAATATGTCGTCCCAAAAATATGTCATCCCAGTGCGAATTTACATTTGGTATCAGAGCTTTATTGGCTTTAGGGGGATGCCTTTGTGTTCAAGGGTTTGGCTCAGGATTGTGATAAGCCTTGTTACAGTGGGAGATCTGCGGTATTGTTTTTTCAGGTGAAAAGAAATGGAAAGCAATTCGAAGATGGAGATCGAGAAGTTTAATGGGAAAATCTTTGAGATGTGGAAGTTGAATATGGAAGATATTTTGGTGGACAGAGATCAGTGGATCACAGTAGATCCAGGTATTGCACCTACAAGAACTTCTGCAGATGACTAGAAAAATACAGATCGGAAGGCAAAGAGCACAATTCAACTGTGTCTCTTCGATTCAATATTACTGAATGTGTCAGAGGAAGCTACAGCCAAGGATTTATGGGAAAAGTTGGGGAAGTTGTATCAGTCTAAGTCCCTGGTAAATAAACTATTCCTGAGAAAGAAGCCGTATAACCTGAGGATGAGAGATGGAGACTTGGTGGCAGAGCATTTGAATGCCTTCAATACTTTGGTAAGTCAGTTAGTATCTGTTGATATTAAAATTTCAGATGAATATAAATGTATCAGTTTGTTGTGTTCTTTACCAGACTTGTGGGATAGTCTGGTTGTGGCCATAGGTAGTAATACAACTTCTTTGAAGTTTGAATAAGTGATCTTGTCCTTGTTGTTGGAAGAGATGAGATGAAAGAATATTGAAGGACATAGCACAGATGCATTATTTGCAAGAGGACGTTCCCAGGAAAGAAATAGATCTAATTTCTCAAGTGGGAGATCTAAGTCTAAGGGTAGATCTAAATCTCCTGGAAAGTTTGGAAGGATACGTTGGAGGTGTGGAAAAGAAGGGCACTACAAGAAGCAGTGTAGATCCAAAGTTGAGAAAAAGAAGGGATCTGAAGAATCTTCTTCTACTGAAGAAAAGACCTCCAAGGAAGAAGGAGGGGATGTGTACTTGGCCTCTTCAAGCACACATGCAGATCATGAGGCATGGTTGATTGAATTAGGTGCATCCTTTCATATGACTCCCCATAGGGAGTGGTTATGCGAATATGAAAATTATGATGGAGGTAATGTTTTCTTGGGTAATGATTCGACAACCAGAATCATAGGAAAAGGAAGGGTCAAGTTGAGAATCATAGATGGAAGGATTAGAACACTGCCTGGTGTTCTACACATCCCAGGTATGGCCAGGAATTTGATTTCTGTAAGCAAAATGGAAGATGCTGGGGTAAAAACATTTTTTGAAAAAGGAACTTGCAGGATGGTTCGAGGAGCAATGGTGTTGATGAAGGGAGTTCGGTTTGGAACTCTGTATAAGCTACTAGGAAGCACTATTAGTGATGGGTGTAATAGCTCCATTGTTCCTGATATTGAAGTTGAA
>ML794464.1:242946-259962 GCA_009831015.1 Picea engelmannii | reverse complement strand
CTAGCCACAAAGTTGACTATGTCGGCCTTCATTCCTTTCCAGAAGAACAAAGGCTTAAGGTCTGCCCTCATCTTCGTGACTCCCGGGTGAGCCATGTAGACTGCTCTATGTGCCTCGCTCAGGATCAACATCCTCAACTCGTCGTTTGGCGGTACGTAAATCCGACCTCTAAATCTCAATAAACCATCATCATCAAAGGTAAATCCCTCAAATCGTGGTACCATCATAGTTTTTTGTCCAATAAAATCCTCGACTTCCTTGTACCAGTCATCGTCACGCTGTAAAGTGAGAATCTTCTCACGTAGATTTGTTTGAAGAGGCAACACCGAAAAGATGCGTGGCATCCTACTCAAGGCATCGGCCAGCCCTACAACCCCTCCTCTACACCCACGATCCACCAAAGGGGTAATCGACCCCCTCACAAACCCCAGGATTCTATTAACAAGTGGATTTTCCCATAAAATTATCTCATCCCCTACCATAAACTATCCACAATTGCACATGGTTTGTTGCAGATGATCCATAGAATTCGTCTATTGACCCTAGTGGCCCTTTTCAAAGCTTCAATCTACAAAATGGAGGATAGGTGGCTCCCTTAACTATCTCATAGCCTTATAGTCCTACTGTTGAGTAAATCAGCCTCTCCAAATATCCCATACGAAATCCCCAAGTGAGGAAAAACCCTCATTGTCTATGTCATATATGTTGGTGAATGAATTGGCCTCCTCCAGAGGACCATATGAACCCTCCAATGGTGCCACAACTTTGCAAATAATGAAATCATCCCCTCCCTGGGAATATCAATGCTCTCTCGAGCTGAGTTTGATTGGTAAGATGAACTCCAATGGAAACCTCAACTGGATTTCCCCAAAGGTATAGCCAGGGTAGATATTACACCACCAAAACTAGACTAGTAGTGGAAGGGTTTTGCTAAACCCTAATGAAACAATAGCTCCAATAGTACTTCAAAGATATCAATCAAAAACATAATCCTAAAGTTAGAGGCTACCCCTCATTTTTTTCTTCCTTTGGTCCTTATAGATCTTTCCCTTTTTGACCAAATCAAACCCTAACCTTATTTCCCCTTTTGTTGTTACTTAAAAATTAAAAACTAAATTGTAATGCTTAAGCGATTAATAATTTAATTTTATTTAATGTCACTTTATGCATATAATACCTTCCACCCAAGTGACATTAAAAATTCCTTGTGACTCCCTTTTTCCCACTGCCCATAGCCTACATGAGTCGTATAGGCTACTAAGACATATTTTTCTTTGATCAAGAGGAAGCATGCATCACACACATAAATACAATTGGTGCATTGGTCAGTCCAAATGCAACAACTACAAATTCATGATGTACATAATGGGTTCTAAAGGATGTCTTATTGATGTCTTCTTCCTTGATTTTTACCTCATGGTATCTTGATCTCAGTTCTATATTTGAAAATATATTTGATTCTCTTATCTGATCAAAAAGGTCATCAGTAGAGGGCATTTTTTATTCATAGTGGTTTTATTCAGCTGTCTAAAATCAACACACAAGCTCAATGTTCCATCATTCTTTTTAACAAAGAGTATTGGTGCTCCCCAAGGTGAAACACTTGGGTTTATGTACTCTTTCTTCAACAATTCTTCCAATTGCATTTGTAATTATTTTAATTATGGTGTACTCATTCTGTAAGGTGTCTTTGATACTGGGGCATCTCTTGATAATAAATCAATAGAGAAATATATGTCCCTCTTTGGTGGTAATCCCAATATTTTTTGGAATACATCTTCAAACTCTTTCAATACTAAAAATTATTCAAGGATTGGCCCTCTGGTATTTTTTGGATCCTCCACATGAGCTACATACAATTGAAATCCTTTCCTAAAACATCTCTTCAACTATAAGGCTGAAATCTCCTTGATAGAAATGGGTCTTAGAATTCCTTTCACATTACTTTGATCTCCTTCTTCATCAAGACATGTAAATGTCTTGTTATGACAATCTAGAACATCATGATTCTTTTCCAACCAATTCATTCCAATTAGGATATCATAAGATCCTAATGGGATGATATTCATATCATAATTAGTATTCACTCTATTCAGATTTAGTAGACAACCTCTAATAGTCTCATTGATCATTCTTTTGGTTCCAGTGGATAGACGAACCAAACTTGATTTTTCAAGATTACTTTTCTCCAAATGTAATTTGTCTACTATTTTAGGATCAATGTAACAATGGATTGTTCCTGAATCAATTAAAATATCAACAGGATGATTAATGATCTTACCTTCCAATTCAATCATATGGGATTGGTGTTCTACTTTTCGATCCTCTAAGGCTGCATATATTCTTGGAATATTTACGCCCATGTATTCTACGATAGTATCCTCTTAGATGTTGTTCATGGTCTTTTTTTTTTCTTCCCTATGAGGGAAATCCTTGTACATATGATCCTCTTAGCATCCCCAACATTTGATTGGTGGTCTTCCCCTTTTTCCCAAGGATTATTCCTTCTTGGATTCATTCTTAGTAGACTGATCTTGCTTTTTTTATTAGGGTTTTTTCAATTGAAGGGAGGTTAAAATCCTTTCCTTCTTTGATCATATTTATCCTTCTTATTATCTCTCCAAGACTTCTACAAAGGTTATCTTCCCTGTCCTTGCTCATATAGGTACTTATCCTTTCTAATGGTCTCTGCCAAAGTTCTATGCTCATCGTATTGAATATTCTCTTTATAAAATGATGGTAGTCCACTCAAAAACCTCTCTATCTTCAACTTCTCATCCTTAATAAACCCCACATATTTCAACAATCCCAAGAACTTATTTTCATATTCTCCCATGGTCATGCTCCCCAATATAAGTTCAAAAAACTCTTGCATCTTCTTATCATATAAGTGTTATGAAATATATTCCTTCTAAAAATACATCTTGAACTGCTTCCAATTGATCATGTTCTCATTGATGTGCTCAACTTGCTTCAACTGATCCCACCACATAGTATCATTTCCATGCAAATGGTATGTGGAAATTTTGGCTTCCAGATTAGAGGAATAGTTTTGTAACTAAAAATAATTCATGATTCCAAGCATCCGGGATTCAACATCATATTCCCTTTCTCTTTTATCATTAAAGGATGGTGCCTTAAGCTTCCTTAGCTCTCCTTGCAAACCTTCCAACTCATGTATTCTTCTACGATTCCTAACAAGACACACCTTTGGACTTCGTATGGAATATCTAGATGCATAAGACTTCCTCCCTGATTGACTGACTCTTATGTGCCTATCTCATATTTCATACTATCTTCCTTCTCTCCCATGTCCTAAGCCTAATCTATTCATTTCTTGCCTCTGCAATTGATTTAGGCTTTGCATCTTTTGGGAATTTATTTGATTTTTTTATTTCATCATCTTATCATTATCTTCTTTGTAAATATGCACTTCTATTCTCAAGATTCTCATAGTATCTATTGATGTTTATGTTTCCACTCCACTTATGTGACCATTAGATTCTATCTCTGCATTTCCAACACTGATATTATGACATTTGGCTTCTCTTTCATGATTGAAGGCTCCCTCTCATTCCTCCATTTCTCGGATTTTTATTTTCAGCTTGAACTAATGTGTTTATACCCTTAATTCTGCAAGAAAGTGTGCATGCAACATAATTTTTGATAGATAAAGGAATAAATATTTATACACCTTTCTGGAAAAAGGAATGTAACTTTTATTTTTTATTTTTTTTTGTTCTTAAGCCCACTAGTCATCTTATTCCTAGTTGACTATGATTTCTACTTCTCAGAACAATTTTCTAGGTGCATAACTGGATTCATTTTTCCGATATCTTTCTAGTGATTATCCATTTGCTTAATTCTGAGCTCAAAGAAAAAATTTATTCCCTTCTGAATTTTCTAGAAATTTACCCATTCTGTAAAGATATTTCAAGATGATGTGGCCTCGACGTGTGTTGGATGACGTGGAAAATTACATGGTTATTGGTTCACCAACCCACCAAGGTACTAGCCCATTGGGCTCAACCTACATGCTCTCTTGTTCTTGACTCTGAATCAATCAGAACGGTAGGTCATCAGCTCGTCGAGGCATAGGCCCACCAGGGCACTGGTCCACCAGGATCAACGTACATACTCTCATGTTATTGAATCAGGTCCAATTTGACCATTAGGCCACCAACCCACTAGGGAACTAGCCTCAACTTCCAAACACTCATGATCTAATGTCGTTATGGTCTGACCATCGAACCACTAGGGAGTCATGCTACTGTGGTATCGATATTTCCACACTAACATGGGGCTTGATCAACTTACGAGGATCCAATATGAACCCACCATCCCACTGGGGTACCGAACCACCAGGAAACTGGTTGATTGACCCACTGGGTGCTCCTCGCAATTTTTCATCCCACATTTCCTAACAAGGTTCTAGTCTCGGGCCACCGACCCACTGGGGCACCAACCTCCCCATAATTCTATCCAAGAAAGGTGATTTAGAGCCGGTTCGGTCCACTGGGGAATCGACCCACTAAGATCACATTCCACTTAACTCTCTCCACAAGGGTGATCTAATGTCATTCCGATCCACCAAGCCACCAACCATTGGTTCCAAAAAACAAATTACATTGAGCATGGAATCTGTAGGGTTTTGTGACTCTCTTTTTACACACAAATAAAGTAAGGGTTCCTTTTTATTATAAATCATCCTGTCAAACATTTCCCCATGCATGTGGGATAAAGGAGAGAATGCCCATCACAGATAAATGGTGGAGATCCATGGGAGAATGAGATCAATGGTCATTGAGGTTATCAACGTTGTTTGATTTAGGGATTTTTTCGAACACCGATTTTGAGCATAGCTTGGCATCATTTGAGTCCCTAAAATCTTATCCCATTTAGGTGTATGGCCAACTTCTCACGCTCCTCCTCTTTTCTCCCACATTAAACACACATTGCAGTAAAACCATGGTGAAAAAAATTATCAATCTCTAATTTCTCGGATAAAGCATGATCCATCTTTCCCATTCCAAGAGCCATTAACTAATTTAAAGAAAAGCTTCAAGAATTTTTGTAGCAGGAGTCCTGGTGTTGTAACCAATAACTATGATACCAATCTATAGAATACCCAACCACCAAGGTTGGGCCACGCTATTTTTAGAAAACCATTCAAGATGCTCTTATACGAATATGTAGTGTACCCATCATTGCACAACACATTGGGCATGCCCACCACACCGAAGAATGTAGTTCTTGAGCCAATTCAATTTTTTGTTGCCAATCAACTAAATAAAGAAACATGAAATAACACATGCAGTCATCAATATTCATATTAAACTATGAAGGAATAAAGAATATGCCATGAACATCAATAACCAAGAAGCAAACATATTATTAATACATATCTTAGAGATAATATTCAATACACAACAAAAATAATTATGCAAACAGAGAAACACATGATAGAGAGCACTTATCCGTAACAAAACCAATCACCAACTCATTGTAGACCAAGGACGTTCCACCCAAAATTAGACAATATTGTTCCAAGTCTCAACAACAGGTCACCCTCGAGACAAGGCTATGAATCCAAGGATGGGTTCTAGAGTGACACTCAGTTTCCTAGACCACTCAACACTCAAGCTATCAAATCTTTCTCAACACACAACAAACCAAAGTTCACCAATTCTCTTCTCCCATCCTGCACCACCCAAGAGAATGAACCCCCTTCATTGTCACACAGTCCCTCAGGTTTCCCACCTCATTCCAAGGCTCCAATGCATCTGGTCAAGAATCTAAATGACGGAACTCTCAGGATTCATAGTTGTGACAAAGTTGATCAAAATTCCAATGCTTCCATGCATGCGGGCATTAATTTATAGTTGGAATACAACAATAAATTCCACTACCAACCAACCATGGCTATTGATCATCATTAATTTGTTTCCTCCACCCCATGTATAACCAAGAATGAGAAAAAGAGTGAATTAGAGAGGAATGACTCCAAAACAAATTGTGTAAGAATGAATGGCCAACCCCACAATGCAATCAAGAACGGGGTTTAAGTACCAAGAGCATAATGCGGCCTTCCACTAAGAAGCTCACATAACCCCGTCTCTCTCCAAAATTTCAAGGTGGATAAAATAAACATAATTTAAAAAATGTAAAGGTCCAACCCCTCAGCTTCCCCCTACCCTCCCCCTCTCACTAAATCACATCCCCCTATAGCTCTTGTCCTTGTACATATCGCAACCAACGCTGTATTTTATTATTAATAATAATGATCAAATTATTACATTTCCTAGGAACTGTGACCTCTTTTCAATTGTTCATGCACTCTATCCTTTCATCAAATAAACAAAATACATTATTAATCTGGGGCCTCAAAATCGGGTTATTACACTGGTTCATCCTTGGGTTCTTTCCAAAAAATCCAATGCATACTCAAGTTTCACATACCCTTCCCTATTGTCTGCATACTCATGCTTCTACAAATCAGTCCTACATTTGGTTCATCTCAGCCTTGTCTACTCTACTATTATCTTTAACAAAATGATCAAAACTTAGCCACAACAGAATTGAAGTAATGTTCGTGGAGAGGTTGCAAAACATGGATGTCAAATTGCATGATATTTGGACAAAGAAAATAATTTTGCTGATAGATGGATCAAGTCTAGCAACATGTTGTTTAATTGACTCTTCCTAGCATAGAAATATGAAATATTTGGGATGTTTTGTCATGATTGAAGGTGTTCTTTTGTAAAGGGGAATTAAGGAAATGGTTGTTATTGAAAAGAACTCCCTTAACACAAAATCAATGGGATCATTGTGAGGTTATATTACATGGATATCTGAACCATAATTAATTGGTTGATTGAGAAAATTCTTCCAATAATATACAACCTAGGTGTGTGTATCTAATAATCTTAACCCTATAATTCTATATTGGGCTAGCAAATAGTTTCATCCATAGAGTTTGTGGGACAAGGGAGCCCCTCCGCCTAGGCATTTGACTACTAAAGTCTAAGGAGCTATACATACCATATCCCCCTCTAGATTTGAACATGTTACCACAGAGGAAACACATGTTCTTAATCATTAAGGCCACTCAAGTTCTATACTCACTTTCAAGTTTGTAACTTCACTTCTCACTTTAATAAGTTTGTATAGAATATGAATAGAATATATTGCAATCATGATATAATTTATAATCAAATAATTGACTTTAAATTAGTTTGCACTGTATAATATTTATTTTTTAAGTTTATTAAAATTGTATAAGCATTATATATGTTAAATTAAGTAGTGTGAAAATAAAAAATTAATTTTTAAATTTTAAAAATGTAATTTTTTATTTAATGATTGGTTGATATTTATTTTAAAATTAATTTTATATAATTATATATATAAATTTTTAAAATTAAAAAACAATAAAATGTTTAGTTATCATTAATATTATTAATTATTGTTCTTAAAAAGTCTTATTAATTATTACTATAGATATCTAAATGATAAAAATCTATATAAAATCCTGAATTTAAAATATAATTTTAAAAATTAAAAATATATATTTATTTATCATTGTTATTCTTAATTATTATTCTTAACAATTAAATGGCAGGAATCCATGCCATATCATATTAAAGGTTTAAAAATGTCAGCCTGTTAGACAACATTGAATGTGGTTTATCAAGCTATATATTGATGGTGTATATGTGTTTTAATATAACACATATAGTATATGTATTATAACAGCAGTATTGAATACTGCTTAGCAAACTGTATATAAGTGATTGTTTCAGAAAAACAAAAACTATATATCAATGGTTGTTTCAGAACAACAAAACTATATATTAAAAACCTTTTCCAATATTGTTCTATTTGGTCAAAAATATTTTAAACATTTTTAAAAATAATGTAAAAGCTACTTTACTGATAATTTCACTTATTTAATAATATTCTAGATTCCAGATTTAGCTTCTTCCCCAAATACAAGCATGCGTGGTAACAAACGATAAGTCAAACCGGATACTAGCCCACATAAGTTCCTCAAGAAGAGAGGAGAGGGTTCTATAGTTAATCATTTTATATGCTCAGAGAATTAAGCTATGCCTGGGTGTTTGAGGAGGGGGTTCTGTAAGGAATCATTTTGTAGGCTCAAAGAATTTAGCTATGCCTGAGTGTTTTTTATCAGTGAATCTGAGGATCAAAAGGCTACGACCTTGCCATATCTTCCCACTGCTATGAAGTAGACTGTTTTTTGAGTTATGTGATTTCTTATTTTTGTCCTATTCTGCTGGTATCTCCCATCTATTTTTGCCCCTTCCACATTGATGCTTTGGATGTTGTGTGAAGTATTCTTTGTTTCTTTATAACTGTGATGATTACTACATGTTCATTTGAGTGTGTAATGCAGGTATAAGGTGATAAATTTTTTATAGCTCCAGTGAAACGGAGAAATAGTTGTAATAAGAGAGGCAAAGTAATCTTTGCACCGACTTTGTTGTAATAAAATGTTTGGCAATGCAAGGCCAGCGTCTGCAGATTGTGCAACCGAGAATCAATTCGACACTGATGATAAACGGAGGTTGTTGCACGATGCAAAGCCAGATGCCGACCCTCATTCCCAGAGTGATGACAGAAGGGTGCTGCACCAGAGCCAATTGACACAATTACCTCAAGGTAGCGAATTGATACAATTAAGTCAAGGTAGAGAACTGCGAAGATGGATCATCCAAATGGAATGGACAGAATGGACTAATTTCAGTAAAGAGGATCCCTGTGTTCGTCTCAGACTGTCGTCTGTTGTGTCCATATTTAGAGTTCCCAAGTTCCCGAAAGACACAAAAAAAGAAGCATATTTCCCTCAAAGAGTTTCGTTAGGTCCACATCATCACGGAAGTGCATAGCCTCCTCCAATGGGCCATCACAAAGGAAGAGCCCCGCGTAGAATGATCACGAGGTTTAACACTAATAGGAACCTCACCCATGTTCCAAATAATAAGGATTTCACTAATCGTGCAAAGAGGGATATTTTGAAGTTGGACAAGAAAATCACGTACAACTAGCTTCTAGGAAGAATCTTACACTTTACGATGCAATTGAATATCTGAAACTAGCTTCTAGGAAGAGTCTTATACTTAATGATGCACTTCCCTGCTCCTTGATCTACAATTTTTTTTTTTCTGAAAGGCCACACCCTTCTCCTCCTTCACCTTTGTACTTTGTGTTACACGTAAAAATTTCTCACTTCGATAACTTCCCATTATCATTATCATAAGTGTCACAAGTGTTGCACTTTTGTTGAAAGTGTCACAAATATTGCATTTTCATCCTGCATGTGTCGCATTGTGTACGACACCATAAGAACACTTGGTACACCTTCTAAGACATGTTAGAAGAGGAAAACACATCATTTGGCAAAGCTTACAAATATTTTTTCTTGAAGAATGATTATCTTAAACAATTTTTTGGAGATCAATGCTCCCCTGCTCACATATAGGGAGCACTAGCACTCCTTGTCCACTTAGTAGAGAGTGTTCTAGCGCTTTTTTTCGAGCTTTGAGGGAGCGTCGATTGGTTGAGAGAATATTGGGGAGAAATCCCCCTTGTCTCTAAGGAAAACTAGAAAGGATCCAAGTTGGTTTGGCTCGAATCCAAGCTTTAGGTTGTATCTAAAGGTGATACCACAACTGATGGAGTCATATCCTCAACTTATTCCAAATATAAATAAGGTGGTTGAGCCTCCCAAATCCTGTAAAAGGAGGAATTCTCATGTTGAAAAGGAAGAGAATATCAGTGAAAAGTATTGTCATTCTGATCGTGGATCTTTCAAGGAAGGGGTTGAACAAGGAGGACTTGGTGAGGCTACTTCATCTACATCTACAGATTGTAAGTACCTTGTTATGTTCTCATTAATATATGCTTGGCATGTTTCCTTCAAGTTTGTCTATGATTGCATGGAATTGTATTTTCTTGATAAATATAGCTTAAGCTAATATTGGTAGAACAAAAAGCATGCATTTTCTTTGTTGTCAATTGAATTGCAGATCTCATTATAAGGGCCTAAAGATCAAGTTCAGCCTGGGTCAAGCAAGGAGAAGCATAAGAAAAAGGTACATCATACTTTCTTCCTCTTTTTTCTTTTGAATAATTTAGCCACATTTAAAGGAATGCCAATGTCCAATGTTAGCATTTTTCTGTCTTGGTCTAGGATCCAAGAGGACATTCACCTATGTGCAGGGGAATTTTCCTACTACAGAAATTGGAGACTCCACTGGGGAGCGAAGCTTTCATTTTTTATTTCTTTCCTTGGTTTTATCTTATCTTTTTCTTGTCTTCAGATCCTACTCGTTGTATTTTTCTCTTTGATACATTTGTTGTCAGTCCTGAAGTCATCTCACACAAACTAATGATCAAACCTTCCTGAGTTTTTATTTTTTCGGTTCATTCTTTTTCATTATTAGAAACCCGTGCCCTTCTTCCTTTATAGCTAGAGCGTTGATTTAGTATCGACTCTCCCCTGTAGACATTTAGGGAGTATTGTAGCTCTCTGGTGCTGATACAACCAGCGCATCGATTTTTCTCCTTTTTGAAAAATTGTTGAATTCCTGTGCTGGGTGTAATTTTTGGGTTCCTATTTTAGCTCATGACCTTTTTTGTTAGCTTGTGTCTTCTATCAAGCCTATGACCTTTTTATTTTCAATACTTTTTTATCTTTCTTTGGATTTTGTTTTAAATTATTTCCTTGTTATGAAATCATTCTTTCTCTTCAAGATTTTGGGTTCATTTTTTATACTTTCTTTCTCATCTGATCATTTGAAGGTTATTACAAGGAAAATTAGAGATATTTTTGTTGTTCTAATTGATCTTTGATCTTCGTATCTTTCCAAGCAAATTTCTTAAGTGAGTTTTGTTATTTTGGCTTTCTTTTTTAAAACATTTAGTTTTGTTCTTGCTTCTTATTTTACTACTGTGAGAGTGTTATTTTTGTTTGTATGATACTTTCTTCCAATTGTCTAAAACCACAATAGTGACATATTTTTGGAATAATAATCATTACCTCAAATCAATTCATATCCATATTCAAACAAAAATATACATTTTTATGATCGATTTTTGGATATCAGAAACAATTTTTGAATAATTTTGCATTGAATTGGATTCTTATTGAAAGAAATTGCATGAAATCTCTGCATTTTTGTGTTTGATAGGGAAAGAAATAAACCTCTTCTCCTTCCCATAAATAGAAGTTCATCGAAAGAAACATTAGACTAATGGGATTCATGTTGTAACATCATTAGTTTCACTCTCATTCACCTCTGAGTAATGAACAACCACTAAAAGCAATGCTAACGAAAATCGATCTAGAAACTTTTTCTTTTTAGATTCTTCCACCCAAATTAGACTAGGATTAGCTCTTTGGATTAGGCTGTGAGTATAACTCTCGAAAGCATTCAAAAAAAACTTAGCATATTGCGATAGGGAGAGTAAATCCAACTTTCATATAAGCATAGCTGGGATCCCACTCTCACACATGGGTTACACATGAGGTCGCGTTCAGGAGAGCCATAGAGATTATCCCTCTAAGGTTTAATCGTTTGTAGTAGTAAGATCGTACATTGGGGGTTCTTCTTGAGGTCCAATTGTTTTCATTTGGTCCCGGTGCTTCGTGAATTCCAAATCTGTTCGGGGTCCTCTAGATTTCTACCGGTCCACTTGTCCTCAGTTCTCTCGAAGGATTTCAGACTTGTTACCCTTCCCATACGTTCAGACTGGACTGTCGATTGTACCTACATAGTGGCTGAATGTGATTTGGTGTCCTTAGTTTCCATAATATTTGGGGTCCTCACACAAGGTGACGGTGAAGGAAAGTCTTTGTTGTACCTGGAATGGACATTGGTCAAACTCACTCGGGCTCCTTGGAGGCTAAATCTATGATTATTCTATGGAATCTTGCACCAAGGGGTAAGTCCATTAAGCAGGTCATCAATGTAGAAGTTCCACTCGCTCATATCCTAGCCCCTTCTCAATTTGATCACATGATGTTGGATTTCATCACCAACTAGTACGGTCATTGCGAGAAGGTTTTGTTTTCTTGTTAGTTCTTCTAGATTTTTTAGCATGTGTTGTTGGTTTATTTAATAATTTTTCAATATTGATACTATAGATAATAAATTTCTTCATAGATCATGTAGGATGCGATGGTTTTCTTCGGAAGGCTACAAGCCCTTACTTCATAATTCACCTGAAGACATTTACAGTGAAGAGGTAGAAAATCACTCAGATGTTGGGAGTGTTGCTACTCCTTTATTAGAAAATCCTAAAAATGCCTTGGTTATGGTTGAGGATCCAATTCCTCATACTATCCCTGTTTCATAACCTATCAAACCACTCCTTGCTCGATTGGACTCCTTTGGTAACGTAATAGAAGAAGAAGTTTGGAGTCTTCCTTTAATGTCATACACTGAAACACAAATGGAGGACACACAATGTGATTATGATGAGTACACAACTCTTGTCTGGTATGATGGCATGGTAAATCCACAACAAACACCTATTTTTTCCATATGGAGGACTCCATCGGGATGAGATATCTATTAAAATTTTTAATTTAGTCGAAAACCTCTTGACCCTCATGACCCTCTTGCCTCTGTTGTTGTTGAGGTAGGAATATCCATCCGGACTATTGATCGTCCCATCAAACAAGTGGTCAAACCTGCTTCTACATCCACACAAATCCAACTTAATGGTGGATTTGTAACACCTAATTATGCATAAGGTACTTTGACCGTTACTCCCACCACTACACCTTTCCACACTACAACACTTTATGTTCCATAGAATCTTGTTGGAACACCAATACATTAGAGAATGCAGACCCATGTCATACACACACAATTGTCTGCGGGACAAATCCCAACTAGGGGGAAACCATAATCTAGTGGGCCTATCCCTTTTGGGGGACAACCACCCTTGCACATACCCGCTAGGGGAAAAAACCCTTTTATTGGTCAAACCATAGTCATCACACAACCTATGGCAAGGGGGAAACCCCCTTTTTTTTGGAACCCTTCATAACCCTGGGGAGTACCTCAAGGGGGTACATTTAATCAACCTTACCAAGGAGGGTAATCATACCATAACCCACAAGGAAGAGTACCAAATCTTATTCCTTCCAAATTATATTTTGGACAACCTTCTCTAGGTGTCCCAAATCCCACCTGGGGTCCTCAAGGACAACAATATTATCCTCCCCAAGGGCCTAATGTTTACCCTCCATAGGGAAAAAATGTTCACCCTCCTCAAGGGAAGACTATTTATCCCCCACAACCTAATCAACTGACTTATACTCCTGAGAATCAACTAGGTTTTCCTCCACTCATGAAAATTCCTCAACAACCTTTGAATCCTACCTATACCGGTCATCAACAACAATATATGGGAGGGCTTGTTGATAAAATTATCCACCTCAACTAGTTTATGGCCCCACTGGTGTGTAAGGAGTGCACAATAGAACAATTGAGGTTTTGTATCCAATGCAAGGAGTGCGCATCTGGTCTCTGCGGAGTTAGAAAAGAACGTGCTAGGAGGGCACACCAGAGCGATCACAAGATCTAGAGGAACATCAAGGTTAGTGAATACCTTAGAGGGAGGACTGTGCAGAAGAAGCATAGAGAAACAGAGTTATTGAGAACTTTGTCAAGCTATGCCAGGTGGGCATTGAGCCAGTGCAAGTGTACACAGAAGAAGTCTATGTTGAGTTCAGTGAGAAATAGAGTTACTGAATACTCTGTGAGAAAAAGATCTACAAGGGGTGCATCGAGTAGAAGAACGCTAGGAGGGAGAGAAGTAATTATTTTTCAATAAATCCTTCAGATTTTGAGTTTGAATAAATCTCGAGAATGCAAGGTCTGCGTGGGAGATCGAAAACTTCGAGGATATCAAGCTCAGGAGGAATAACACAAAAAGTGTGTAAGAGTCAGATTTGTTCTGAGTCCATAAGATCAAAAGAGATAACGCTTGAAAGAGCGTAAGAGAGACCTAAAGGATTCATGTTTGGAGGAGAAATTTCAAATGTCGATAACTTTGAACACTTGAAAAATATTCCAAGTCGGGAGAAGGTGGAGGCTTAGCAAGAGGAGCGACAACAAATGTATGATCAGTTGTAGGGAAGAACCTAGACTATTGGATCTACGTCCAATGAACAGAGGTAGAACAAAGGAAAGAATGGATCTCATATTTTGGATCTGAGTGTGAAGAGGATTGGCAGTTGTCTGATCAGAGGAAGGTGCATGAGTCTTAATGCTCACAGGAGAGAGAATCTCTCAAGGTTTGAGACTTGAGATTTCCGAAGCGCAGAGAGATGAAGAACCAGAAAGGATCTGGACCATTGGATCCAGAGGCGATATGTTTCAATGGGTCTAGAGATATAGAAGGAGGCAGAGGTTGAAATGTTGAAACAACCAAAGCCCGAAGAGCCGTGGGTTGTCGATCTGTGAGTGGACACTTGTCACCAGATTGCGAGCTCCGGAGAAAGCTACACTAGATTTTCAGTTTGAGAACTGAAATAGTCGAAGATTGAAGCGCCAGATATCCAAAGTGTCTGGGAGCCAAAGAGTCGAAGTGCCGAAGACCCGAAGACATTATGGACCGTCAGATCCAGAAGGGGTATGTGGCGAAAGATCATGAACTCCGGGTGAATTCATTCTAGGAGAACATGAAGGAGAAGTTTGAGATTCGGGATCGCCAAAGCATGAATAGTCGGAGTGAACAACAGTCGTTGATCTAGGTTGGACAGGTGTCACCAGATTGTGGAATCTGGAAGGATTCATTCTGGAGACTTGTGGCTGTTGATATTTGAGATTGTTGAAGTCTGGAGAGTCATAATAGCTCTGAGTCGTCAGATCACCCGAAGTGAATCTGAGTCATTGAAACAAGAGAGGAGACGTGGAAGAAATATATGAACTCCAGGTAAAGTTTTGGAGTGATTCATAGCCATCGGATTTAGGGGAGACGTGGAACAAATCCATGCACTCCGAGTAAATACCCAAAGTAATCCTAGGTTGTCCAATATAAGAGGACACATGGCAGGATTCCACATATCCGAGGAGGAGAAAAGGGATTTGCAATTTGAGATCTCAAAATTCCGAAGGCCCGGAGGAGATATCGACCACCGATCGAAGAGAGGGTCGTTGGAAAATTGATTTAGGTTGAAAGGTTAAACATCCAAAGGAGGAGCAGAGTTGTTGATTTATGGGACAGTTTTCTGTAGATTGTTAACTCCGGGAGATTGACATATGGGAGGAGATGGGTTTGAGATTCCAAACACCTGAGGTCCGGAGTTGCGAAGAGATTACAGTCGTTGATATAGGAGGATCAGATCTAGTCCGTAGGTTGGAAGGGTGTAGATCTGAAGAATCAATTCAAATGTTATTGCCAATATCATGAGATCAACGGATGAGAAGGATTGTGGAGCCAACATTTGCACAGAGGATAATAGTCCTGTATCAGGCCTCAATTGGAACCATGGTTTTGATAAGAGGATACGTGGCAGCTGGAGGAGGATTACGGGGAGAAAACTGAGTTGGTTTGAAACCACTCTTGCTTTCTCCCTCAATCACGCATTAGCACAAGGGAACAACCTAGGGTCATATGAAGGAGTAAAGAGGAGCTAGCACCATAAATTGAGAAGCGCCCAGAGTGCGCAAAGACAGAAGACACGGGTATCAAAAGACCTACGCCAAAGAAAGAAAAGGGGCCTATGTGAAATTAATCAGGGTTCATTCAGGAGCCCGAAGAGTCAATACAACTGCATCAATGGAATGATCCAGAGACCGAGAGTTCGCAGAACCTTGGAAGAGGAGGGGGGTTGCATCACGGGGGAAAGAAGAAAACAAAAAATAAAACTAAAAGGAATAATAACAATAATGAAAATACAAAAACAAAAACTCCACCACCTTCTCCTGAAAAGTAGCCATAGCTAAAACCAAAAGGGAATTCCCAACCTGTTGTGTTAACACAACCTTTTTCTCAGAATAAATCCATGGTTGTTGAATCCCCTGCCCCTCCAGTAGGTGGAAATCATAGTCATCCTCCTAGCAAGGAAGCCTCGTCGAGTTCTCATATTTATATGTTCAATGGGATCGATTTAACCACTCGCACCACAACATATGACACACGGGCTAAACCTGATAAAGAGAAGGTCACTAACAGTACCCCACTAGTTCAATATCCTGCCACCGTTAGTCCTCCATCTGGTTCACTTCAGATTGAGAAACCCACTTTCGACTCTATTTTATGCCCTCCCAAGGGCACTATTCGCAAATAAAATTTTAACCCTAGTTCACATGTCGCGCAAAACTACAACATTCTTGAATATTTGGCTCAAGCACCATGTGCTAAGTCTACTCTTGAAGTTCTATAACATTGTCCATCACCGCAATTGATCTTGAGTCATCAAATAATATCACATTTAACCTTGATAACTTCAAATCACGACTTTCTCACCAGCTTGCTTTTCAAATTGATGTGGTTGTTCATAACAAACACATTCACCGCACCATACTGGATGATGGTGTTGATTAAGGTTGGTTGTCATTGATGTCAACCCTTGAAGACCCGTAGCACAAAGTTTTGGGTAATGGACCCAATAGTGCTTGATGTAAATATGACTCATTATTGTTTTTTCATGGTTGATAAGAAGTAAATATGGATGAACTCCAAAGTGGCCCCCTTATGGTGAAAGCCCTCACGGGAAGACGCTTTGTGGAGTAAGAGAACCCATGCTTAATTGTGGAATAATGAGATGAAGGAAAGTGAATTTGTCAGGTAAAATATCCTAGATGGACAGTTCTTGTCACTTTATTTCCGTTGGTATGTGGAACGTCACATAATTCCTCACGGTTAGAGAGTTATGACCATGAGAAGTTGGAGACCCCAGGTTTGGGTAATGGACCCAAGATTGTTTGATGGGTAACGGTATGAGTTATGATATATTTTCAGATAATACTATTA